>BCLH01001531.1:8707-72142 GCA_001602315.1 Zoysia pacifica | reverse complement strand
ATAGAGACAGATGCAGTGCAACTAAAGAGCAATTTTAGAGAACCCTTAGCTAATTGAAGTTTTATTTGTTAGTATGTGTAGGTCTAGTGAAAGTCAATTGACACTTGATGTTAGAGTGCGGTCATATTTCAGCTTGTCAGATGGGAGTCCAAAGAGATATCAGAGAAGTAGGCATTTGACAATACTTGTTGACATCAGTAGCTTTTCATTGACGAACTTAGTTAATTTCATCGGTGCTGAATTTGAGTGGGAATCTAAGCAATACATTTTTTTTATCGTAGATCTCAAGATGACACTATTGCGATAAGATCTGATGAACAACTAAAAGAGTGGCTTGATATTAATATTGAGAATGAAGTAGCACACATCGAAGCATCAATGATTTTTCAGGTCCATTACAATGCTCACCCATCAAACGAATGTTTCATCCTAATCTGAGAAGGAGGCATATAGATACCACAATCACTCCACTTCTAGCTTTTGATCCTACTATTGAACTAGAAATTTAGGCTTCCATGATTGATGATGTTGCGGATAGTAAGTCAGCCAATAAATCTAAAAAAAGAGGTGTGTATGATGATGATGAGGTGGTAGGAGTGGATGACCATGACACGTATTCAGATACTGAATTATTAGTTGCACTTAGTGATAGCACTTATGATACCGAATTAGCTGCATCATCTGACTCTGAATATGACTGTAACTTTGAGCCTGATGTTGAGCTAACTGATGAAGATGAGGATGATGATACTCCTGCCTTTTCATATGATGTTGATGATCCTTGTATTAATCTGAATGTGATGTTTCCAGATGTTAATCAATGCAAATCTGCAGTGACACATCATACCATCTTGCATGATTATGCATACACGACTGTGCAAAAAAGCAAAGAACGATTTAGAGCAAAGTGCAAACGGGCTGAAAAAGGCTGCAAGTGGATATTTTTTGCATCTACTAGCAAGAAGTATAGTGGCTGCAAGGTATTTGCGATCTGAAATTTATATTTTTTTTATTGTACTATTTCTAAAATTTGACATAATAACATATTTTTAGAGGTTTAATGGAAGTGTATTGCGATGCTACAGGTTAAGACTGTTGGGCCAGCACATACTTGTGATTCAGTCAATAAATGTGGTGACACCATGGCTTTTAAGAGTTGGATAGCTGATCGGGCATTGGACTTGTTAAGAGAAAATCCAGCAATGAAAGCCAAAGAATTACAAAAAGAGATTAAAAATAAATACAAAATGAATGTCACATATGATAAGGTTTTTAAGGCAAAACAGAAGGCCTTGGACATGATATATGGAAAGTGGGATGATAGTTATGACTTGCTTACTTCTTATAAAGCTGAGCTTTTGAGATGTGTTCTCGGCAGTATTGTTGATATAGACACCGAAGAGCATAATGGAGACATGTGTTGTAGAAGATTTTTTGTTGCCCTAAAACTATGCATTGATGGTTTCTTATTAGGGTGTCGGTCTTATATTGCCATGGACTCTACTCAATTGACTGGTAGATCAAGAGGGTAGTTAGTAGCAGCTGTTGCAATTGATGGTCATAATTGGCTATTTTCGGTAGCTTATAGGGTAATTGAGACAGAGTCTATTGAGAGTTGGACATGGTTTGTCTAAAATTTGAAGCAAGCTATTGGTACTCCTGTTGGATTGGTCATCAGTATTGATGCAGGTAATATAACATGTACTTTTACCTTCTAATTTTTGCATTAAGTGTAGTTTCGAAAATATTGTACTCAATACATAGTTTTGCCTTCTACTTTTACAGGCAAAGGAATAAGTCTTGCTGTAGATGCAGTATATCTAGGAGTAGAACATAGAGAATGTATGAGACATTTGTGAAAGAATATGAAGAAACATTATCATGGGTCTCTATTTTGTCAGAACATGTGGGTGGCTGCTAAAAGTTGCAGAGTTGAGAGATACAACTACTATATAGGTAAAAGAGAGGAGAAGAGTCTTGATGCATTGGACTGGTTAGATGATAATCATCCATATGCATGGAGCAGAAGCAAATTTTCTGAACTTTCTAAGGTGGACTATATAAATAATAATCTCTCAGAATCATTCAATAGTTGGGTGGCCAAGACCAAAGAGTTGCAAATTGTTGATATGTTAGATAAGGCAGATGATCATTACCAAGTTTGACATAAGGAGAAAGATTGCAAAAAAAAAATAGAGGGCAGAATAATCTCAAATCTGTTAGCAAGGCTCTAATTGCTCAAAGCAAAGTTATCAAGGACCATGAAGTTTTAAGATGTGGAGATGGCACAGCTGAAGTAACTGTATTCACCATTACACATACAGTCAACTTAGAGCAAAAAATCTGTAGTTGCAGAGTTTAGCAAGTAAGTGAAAAGCCCTGTAGTCATGCTTTGGCTTTCCTTGCAAAGCAAAGTAGGCAATTAGACATTGATGACTTTGTCCATGACTACTACTCTGTTGAGAGGTTTAAAGTCACATATGCGGGTGTTTTCAACCCAATGACATCAAAGCATCTATGGCCAAAGCTTGACCTAGGCTACAAAATCATAAAGCTTAAATTAAAGAGGAAACCGAGGAGACCAAGAGTATCAAAAATCAAGGCTTCAGATGAGGTTGGACCAAAGAAAAGAAGGAAGTGCACGGAGTGTCAAGAACTTGGCCACACAGCGAAGTATTGTCAAGGAGGCCTCACAGCTCACCAAAAGAGGAACAATGCTTCAACTGAAAATGCATTTGGACAGGCAAACAATGAAGCAAGTGCTGCACACACATCCAAGTAAGTAGTTGTATTCAATAGTCATTCCTATTCAATTTTTTTGTCCATTTTTCAGATTTATCTTTGCCCTGTTTATGTGCTTTCAACATATGGATTTGTCTAAGAAATTTTACCTCTCACTTGAAGTGCCACTACAAGTTCAAATGCAAGTGATATGGAAGGAGGAATACTACCAATGGGAAGAGGAAGAGGAAGAGGAAGAGGAAGAGGAAGAGAAAAGGGAACAAGTTCTGGTGGAGGGTATTCTTGACTTTTTAGTTGCAACTTAACACTATGAATTGAGTTTAACGGAACAGGGTCAACCTGTATGTTTGTCCCTGAAAAACAGGGTCAAATTGGCAAAGTCCAAAAAATAAGGTTAATTTAGCTATTAGACTTCGAAACAGGGTCAAAAAAAGCAATTGCCCCTTGTGTCTGTATATGTTGGAGTTTGATCATCAAAAAGATTCCTGCTGCGCCCAACATTCCCCGGTCTTGCAGCATTCATCGTGCATTGTTGTCTTCTACTCCCTCCGTTTTTAAAATGGTGTCACCGTTAACTTCAGACATCAACTTTGACCATTCGTCTTATTCAAAAAAGTTCGATGAATATTATATATTTTATTATTATTTGTTTTAGTAGTTAGAATCCTAAGTTATAATTTTAAATATTTGAATTAATTTTTTGAATAAAATAAATGGCCAAAGTTAAAGTTTGAAGTCAACGACGACAACAATTTAAAAATAAAGAGAGTACATGGTTGCAACTGCACCGAATCGTAATTTTGAAGATAAATTTCATAACCCGGACAACCTTGTATTTCTCACCTTCTTCTATTGGCGGAGTTTTATGAGCAGCAAAGCCTCGTTGGGCCTATTAGCTGGAGCTTTTGACTTTTTTGACTGAAAAATATGATTTTCGTAACGTTTGTCTTTTGTTCTAAAAGCTGCTCATAGAAAAGTAGCCATTTATGAGTTTTTCACTAATAGTGTTACGAATAAACTTTCAGTTAAAATTTTCAGCTTTTGGTTGAAAATTTGCTTTTCTGATTTTTATCCATTGGCTGTAAAAATTGCAAATGGCCGGAGCATGTTCGACACCGTGGACGAGATAATTAAGTTTGTTTGTTTTCGTAGCTAGTAAGGCCCATGCACTTTACAGCCCAGTTAATATAAAAATCGGATGAAAATATCGCATCTCATTCTCACTACCCATTGACTTGTCGGATGGCCCAAGACAACATCTCAACTCCAGAGGCAAGTCCGGCCCAGACCAAAGAGCGAAATGACACAGCCACCCCTCATACGGTCGCTCCAAATCGGCCCCTTGTCCGTGTGAAATACAGTGGCACGTATGTAATTCCTGAAAATCTAAAGCTCTAGTAACATAATTTGACCCACCGGACCGTGCAATCCGGGGATAGTGATAGCGGGTGAGTGGCGCGACCATGCGGAGGCTAGGTTTTTACGACCATTCCTCTCCCCCTCGTCCCCGCTTCTCGCGCTGCCACCCCATTTAGTCTCCCCTCTCCGCCCCTAAACCCTACAGTCCAGTCACGTCTCACCTTTTCTCGATTCCTGTCGCCCATTCATGGCGGTGTCGTCGCCGGTGTTCTAGGCTGCTGTTTGAAGTGATTGGATCGGTGCTCCGTTGATTTGTTTCGGGAGTTGAGGCGGGGAGAAGGGGGTGCTAAGATGGGCTCCAGGAACCAGTTCGATCTCCTCGGCGACGTCGAATCCGACGATCCCTCGCACCTCGTCGCCGCCGCCGCCAAGAAGGCGGCTGCGTCGCCCAAGCCCGCCGCCGCTGCGCCCGCCGCCCCGGCCAAGCTGCCCACCAAGCCGCCGCCGCCGGCGCAAGCCGGTATGTTCTTGCTGTTTCTGTCAGAATCGGATCGGAAGGGAGGAGGGCATCGTTGTATTGCTTAGGTTCATGTGCTAGGTGGACGTTGGGGGTTGGGGAGGTCTACGCCTGATATACGGCTACTGTTTCGGTTTACTAACCTTGCATGTCGATCTGACGCAAGGGACGACATTAAATTTTTATTTGCTTGTTGTATTGGGTTGTTATGGTGTAGACGCTTCGTCATTAATGTTTGGGTGCCATATTTTAGTGAATCTTTCATTCTTCTATGAAAATTCACACAATGTCATGGTATAGTTATGTTCATTTTCATAGAGATAAACTTGATCTTGTTATGAATGAATATATATTGATATGCTGTTACTCTGCCTGTGCAGTTAAGGAGTCCAGGAACTACAGCGCTCCAGCTCGCGATGGAGCAGGACGCGGTGGACCAGGACGTGGTAGAGGTGGCTTCCGCGGAGGCAGGACAGGCGCAAGGCGTGAATTTGGTGAGGGTGATGCAAATGGCGTTGAAGGAGACTACGCTGGAGGCAGCTTTGGAGATGGTGGATATGTGCGCAGAGAGGATGGGGAAGGTAAGGTTTCTGAGAGGGGCCGTGGACCACGTCAGCCTTACCGTGGTGGTGGGCGTCGTGGCGGCTACACTGATGGGGATGCTGGAGATGAGTCTGGCCGCCCTCGCCGGGCCTATGAACGTCACAGCGGCACAGGCCGCGGATATGAGATGAAGCGTGAGGGAGCTGGCCGTGGTAACTGGGGAACCGTGACTGATGAAGCCCTTGCACAGTTAGTAATCTGAGAATCATGTATTCTTTAGTTTGGAACTATCTTTGTTTCAGGGTAATTGTGTAATTGACTTTTTGCAAATATCAGGGAAACAACAGAGGTTTTTAATACTGAGGCAGCACCTGCTGTGACTGAGGATGAGAACAAGCTGGATGAGGTACCTCAGTCTGAGGTGGAGAAGGAAAAAGAGGGCAAACCAAATGAAGAGGAGGAAGATAAGGTATAATTCTAGCTTGACTGTCTGATGTTGAAATTACAGTTATTCTGAAGTGTCGTGAACATAGAATGACATTAGTGTCTCTACTTTTGGCTAGAAACATAAAAAGATAGAGAAAACAATTAATATATATTGTGATTATATATAAGGTTTCTAGTGGAAAAATGAAGAAACATCTATATCAGAATGCTAGGGTTAAACAAGGGGCAGCTCAGCATTAGCTTTTGATACTCGCTCTTTGGAAACATAGATTCCTATATCAGTGTATTCACGGTAGTAACTGCATGTTAAACTTCAGAATATATCAGAGGAAGTTCCAGATTATTAAGTACATCTATTTGGATAATATTTTCGACTAGACATATTCACTGGGGGGTGTGAGTGCTGGGAGTAATGGTGGTGTTTGACGGGCTAGAGAGGCATTGGAACAGATCCCATGCTGATAGGTTTCTAGCCTGCACTTGTTAGTGACTACAAAAACAAAGATAGCTTCAATTCTAAAGCGGTCCCTTGATGATTTTTTTAACTAGTTGTCAATTCAGCTGATAATTGACCTGTTTGCCAGCAGAAGTCTGTGTGTTCTCTGTTTTTTTCTTGTTGCGTCATATTTAATATATTTTGTCCCAAGCCCTTGTGGAGTTTAGCATAGTTTCTTCAGTGATTTGTTGGTGCTTGAAATCTAGAAGTGTGGTTTCAAAATTCTTCTATTCCACTGTTATAATTATATTTGCACTCAAACTAATGGGAAGGAACATGAGAACCTGTTTCTAATCAGTTATGAAGTCCATGCTGCAGAATCTGTGTTTTTTTTTCTAGTTTACTGAATGTACACATGAATGTAAAAATAAAGAAACACGGTGTACGGTCTAACAGTTTTACTCAGCTTGATCATTTGACGAATACAAAAGGACTAGTTCAACGAAGTAGCTCCTCATTCCATTTTTTCCTCCTTGGCCTTGATCTGTTCGTTGTGGGCTGATTGATCCAGTGAGTCTTGCATAAAGTAGTTGGCACTGCAAGTTCTCAATTTCACTCAGCCTATAGCTTGGATGGCAGTATCAAGGTTTTCATGCATTGCTTTGTGGGCATGGATTCAGGTAACTGCTGTACATGAATAACCTCATTAAAATAATAGACTGGCGTCCATGAGAGCTTATTTTGTGAAAACCAGACAAAAGTTGGAAACTAACTCTCTAAAAAACGTACTCTCACCATCCAGTTGTTGTAGTAGTATGGATTCATACCTGTTGTGAGATGCAAAAGTAATTAATATCAGTCATATTTTCACCTGATCTCTATTATCCGGTTATTATTTTGTTTTGATCAACGATGTTTCACAGGAGATGACTTTGGAAGAATATCAGAAACTACTGGAGGAGAAGAGGAAAGCATTGCTTGCTCTAAAGACTGAAGAGAGAAAGGTGGTGCTAGACAAGGAGTTGCAGGCCATGCAGCAGCTTTCAGTGAAGAAAAGCACTGATGTGGTTTTCATCAAGCTGGTAAGCTCAGACTTTGCTGTCCTTCTCTTTGTATGACTCGAATTATCTTTCACCTTGCCTTGCATGGTTGCAGGGTTCTGACAAAGACAAAAAGAAGGAAAATGCTGAAAGGGATGAGCGTGCCAAGAAGGTTTGTATAATTTAAGCTTTTTATGAGTTTCTCATATTCCAAATGCAAGTTTCATACTTCTGTTCTTTTGCCCCCATCTTATTATTCACCGTCTTTTTTCATTTCAGTCTGTGAGCATCAATGAATTCCTGAAGCCAGCTGAGGGTGAAAGGTACTATGGTCCTGGCCGAGGCCGTGGTCGTGGAAGGGGTCGTGGTGACCGTGGGGGCTTCCGGGGTGGTTATGGTGGTCGTGAATCATCTGGTGCTCCGGCGCCAGCAATTCAAGATCAAGCTCAGTTTCCCGCATTAGGCGTGCAGTGAGAACTCAATCTGCCGTGAACTCATTGCATATTTACTGAGATTTGGTTAAAACTCGTGTCGACATGTCGCCCCTGTATCAGTACTGTATTGTTGGTTCGGTATCTGCGGCTGCGTTGTGCATCGCATGTACATCTAAGCCAGCTGTTTGTGTCACAGCGACGAGTAAACTTATATTTAGTTTCTGTTTTTACCACAGGGTGGTTGGCTGTGTGTTTTTGCCGCATCGGTTTTTTTTTTTTTTTTTTTTGAGAATTACCACATCGGTTAAAATCACCCATTTCTTATGTGGCGATCGTGTTTAGCGAATCACCAGTGCAGGCAATCGAAGGCCAGTGCATCACTTCTGAATTCAGTTGTAAGTGTTGTACACGAAGTCGTTTTTGACAACATGGTTTCTAAAATATAACAACATATTTTTATATTTTTTAAGACAAATTTAATTGTATGATTTTCACATTTCTAAGTTTAATAAGTTAAAACTTAATTATAATATTTGACTAAACAAGGTTCAAAACGATCTTAAAAACCAGAGGGAGTAATCAATTAGTACGCACTACGTTGCCTCTGATTTTTTGCGTGCCCGTGCTCCTGCGTGAAGCCTTCCCCAGCAGCTAGCCATTGACACGCGCCCATGGTTAAAAAAAATGAAAATCCCTGTTTTTTCTATCAAATTTTATGGAGTAAATTTTACAAAACTAAAACTATTTGCACTATTGTATCAAAAAACTATAACTTTGATGTTTGGACCCACATATAAACATGTGAGAGATCAGACACAAAAGATATAGTTTTATGATAAACAAGTCACAATAGTTAATAGTTTTTTGAAATTGATATCAAAAATAGTAGTTTTTTGATACAATGATACAAATAGTTGTAGTTTTGTGAAATTTACTCAATTCGGTCTGGCATGGTTTCTTTGTTTCAATTATTTTTGGTAAAATAGTTTTTAAAATTGCTATTGAAAAAACCAAAACAACCAATCTTTATTATTATTATTTTGTTTTTGCTCACATGCTCAGAAATTTTGAAAAAAGTGGTTGGTTTGCTATAGCATTTCCTTGAATTTCAGTTTAAATTTTAATTATTTTAATTTTAAACAGTAAATCAGGCGGATGTTTTGAGTTTCATGAAAACCAAACAACCGCGTGTGAGCGGTTCAACGGCTTTAATGATAATGTCAACCTTGCACACCCCTTGCTGATGGCTCTTGCCTTCTTCCCCCTACGTGGGGCTCAGTTATAGGTGGCCAATGGATCCGGGCCTCATACTTTTCCAAGGCGGCCTGTCACGATTCATTAAATAATCGAGCTATGTCATATCGGCCCGCGGGCCGCTAGCTTAGACCAGGCATGGCTCGGTTGTTTTTACACGCACGTTGTCGTGCCGTGTCGGTTCAAGCCCAGAAGAAAAATCAACTTCATTTTTCCCTTGAAAAATTACATAAAAAATTATATAATACTTAAAATAAAAGTCTCACGAACCTACCACCGAGCTGTGTCTTGCTTAGCAGGCTATGCAAGCTGGGCGTTGTGCCTAGTCGGATCACCTTAAACGGGTGGTGCTCGTGCTGTGCTAATGAGCATGTGTCTAGACCTAAGCACGGCCTTTGTTGTGCTTTAGGCTAGCTCGACCCAGCTTTCCATTGTGCTGGGTCGTGCTCGTGCTAAGCCAAAATAGTCGGAGCCTCGTGACAGCCTATTTGGCCCGGCCCACTTAGTTAGCTATAGGTTCAATCAGTTATAACAAATTGGTATAGTGATATATATTATATTACATGCACGATCAAGTTGGGAAAGGTGAATGGCCGGATGAAAAGGTTTGGTGAAACAAGTTTTCAATTCACCGAAAGCTAAGCGGAGGAAGTTGGATGGTCTTCTAGGAACCCTTGATCTGAGTGTGTCAAGTGTCAATTTGTTCGTGGGATCTAATTAGTACATTAAAATTCTTTGTAATTAAATATATTTGAGCCTTTATGGGGGAGGTTCTCTGTAAATGACTATGAAAGGTGGTATGAATGAGAAGTGATTATGTGATTAAAAGTGATTCTTTTTTATTCTCTAGGATAAACACTATTACCACTTATCAGCCTCTTCTTTCATTTCAGAGAATCACTTTAGAAAATTAGGTAACAATCACTTCTCATAAAAAGCAACATTTGGTACATGCTTTTCTAATTTTACCTAAGCAACCATAAAGTTCTGCGAAAGGGCCCTTAGTGTTGTAGGTAGCATGGTTAATATGGTCTACCTCAACTCAACTAAAATCCATGAGTAAAAATAATAATAATAGTGTCTATGAGAATATTCATGCACATTGTTGAATGGCGTGTATTGTAGCCACATCTTTGCCCCTTCCATGGATTTTTTTTTTTTGAAGAGCTAGTGTATTCTAAAAAATTAATATTTCAAATATTTGGGTTAATACTTCGGATAGAAATGAATTCTACCATTCTATGAGTTAACATTGTGACATGCCATCGTACATGAAGAAGTTCAAGACACAACTGACAACTCAAATATGCATGACACACATCCATAACATGAAAACAAATCAATGATTTCGATGAAATTACTTTGTAATATGCCCCTAACACCAACAAGTTCAAGACTCAAACCGATAAACATGCATGAAACACTTTTACATCCATATCGGGAACATAAACCAACAATTTAAAACCACTTTGACCCCAAAAAACCATGGTACACTTAGGTGCCTGAGTTGTTGAGCTTCAATGATAGATCCATTGCCACATCAGGTCCATCACAAGCCGAAGAAAGTAATAAGGATAAATCTAGGGTCACATCAAGTCCACCAACACATGAGGACCATTCATACACAGAAAACTCAGAATCAGTACTAGTCCCACGAGCCAACTCCTGAGGAAAGAATTGAATTTCTCTTGCAGCCTTCTCCACAACATCATCATTACCATCACCTTTGTAAAGTGATGATGACATGATTTTCTTTTTCTTCCTAGTATATGTCTCAACCCCATCCTACATTGTTAAAGAAATATAAACATATCTTCTAATAAAACAGAGGCTAATATGAAAGAAATATATTATGTATAGAATGAGATACACATATGTAATAATTTATATGAAAAATATATAACTCGTGTAATCAATAGACTAACCTTGGCTTTTAAAATGGCGTAGGCATTCAAAGACCAAAATTTGCCTATCAAAACAATAATAATATAATAAAAAAAATGCTACAGCAAGGTACCAGATAAGTCTTAGAGAAACCAAAATGCTCATTCATTGTTGAATAGGTGGATGATCCAAGTGACAATCCTGTGTTTACTGCTTTCCTCTTTAGCACATTCAAGAAACACACAAAGTAAACAAATGTTATTGAAAGATTATGATATAGTTGTAAATTTCAAAATATTAGAAATATGGAGGAAAACTAAAGAGATAGATGATTAGAAAACTATGAACAAACAAACCTTAGGGTGACATGCAGCAATTTTGTTGCTTGCTTCAGGCGGCATAGTGAAATGTGTTGGCACATGTTGTAACTGATTACCAACTTGAGCAATGTCTGATATTGCTGTAAAAGCCCCCATCTGTTTACTTCCATCCACATGAAACAATCGTGGCATCATTGGAGGGTTTCTTTGTGCAGGAATCATATAGGGAGTACCTATTGGAGGCTAAAAAACGAAAGGTCCAATACATTTATTTGGATAATGATAGAGATGCATTGTTAGTTTGATGAATCGCGAATCATACCTGCATAGAAATGGTGTGGCCAACAAGACCAAGTTGACGGTGGTACTCCTGCTCGAACATAGCAACAGGTCGGATCTGTGTAAGGTTGAAGATGTGCAACATTGATCTTGGTTGTTGATGCAGCACTTGTGAGGAGTGTGGTGCACTCATGTCCATCGATGAAGGCTTATGCTCAGATCTAGTATGCTCATAGGAAGAAAAGCCACCATGGGAGGAATTGGGAGAACTTAAGGTAAAGAACCTACGAGACATTGGTGTGGAATGGAGGGGATGAAAAGAAAAAATAGAAATGATGGGCGGCTATTGTTGAGTACCGTGCCGAACCTTTTATAGAGACCCATCGCATGAGAAGAAGAGTGCATTCATACAGGAGACCTTTTGAGATTTCAAATGCCCATTCATATGGTACATACTTCAAAATAGTTTTTATTTTCACACCATGGTTTACTTATATGAGAAATCATTTAAAATTGCACAATTTTGTTTTCACACGGTGGCACCGTCAAGGCCCAGTTAGGCAGGGTTTCAATTTCTTAAGATACTATATCTGGTTTATGAGAAACAAAGAAATTAGAAATATCATGATTTCTAATTCAAAATGACAAATGCTTCTCTAATAAACTACTTATGCTTCCATCCATTTTCCTCTTTTTCTCTCTAATTTGTGGCAATAAAATGAAACTAAAACCTAGGCAAACAAACCGTAACCCAAGATTAACCTAACTAGGATCAAAGATCAACCTTAGTTGGATTAAGCATTAACATTTTAAGATTGGCCAATACTTTCCAAAGGTCAACTGATAGAAACTGGAGTGTGGACAGGTTTTATTTGATTTTATATTGGAATGGATGACAACTTTTTTTTTAGAAACTAATGCCAATTGTTGAGCTATGTTTGTGTAGTCACTTGAAGCCAGTAACAACTCCTTAACTAAAAGGTAAGTTAGCACAGTTCTAAGAATGTGGAATATGTCTCTGTACAGCATGCTTCAACATGGAAAAACAACATGCAACTGTATTAACAATATTGAAAACATAAAACTAATTGGTAGGTTATGCTAAATGCTTCTTAGAAACTAAAAGTTATTCCCTCCATGCTTTTCTTTTTTACAAAAAACAATTGCAGGGAGTACTCACCTGTACAAGTCATAATGATGTATAGATTGGAAAGAGCATGCCGATACTTTTGAAATAATGAGATTGGGCAAATTCATAATAAACACTGGCCCGGGTTTAACTAATGTTAACTCTCTTTTGGGGAATAATGTTGACTTAATAAGTAATGTACTCCATATAAGATACAGACTGGATGAAATGAAATACATTTGGGCTTTGTCCTTGTTGGGCCAGACGAACTACTTTGGGCTTTGTATTCTCTTATATACTTGGACCGAAACCATTTAGTTGCTTGGGCTTTAACTTCATCCATTTAGTTGCTTGGGCTTTAACTTCTCTTATGATTGACGAGCTAGAGCCGTATCTCGTACTACAAAGTATAGTATCAGGTAATATTGGCTCATTTCGTAGAGTAAGTTTTTTCAGTGCTACAATCCGCTCGGCAGTAGTCGCACACTAGTAGTACATCCAGGGGCACAGGACGGCTGGACCGCGCGATCAGACCAGCACTGCCACTGCATCCGGCCTGGTCAAAAATCCCAGGACGCCCCTGTTCTGCATGATTGCCCTGCTCGCCGTGCACGGACCACCACGCAGCGGCACAGTGGCCTCTTGCCCCGCACCGCTGCCGCTCGCGGACACCCGCCGTGGCTGGAGCGCCAGACGAGTTGCTACAAGCCGGCGCACGGCGGCAGAGACGAGCCTCTGGCACGTCGTCCGACGCGACGCATAGGAACGCAATGCTGGGGTCACTGGCAGAGGTGTGGCAGTCCTCGCCGCGACGTGCTTGCTAGCTGCGTCCTGCGTGGACGTCTCGACGGCGACGCTTCGCTCCGCGCCGGCTGGCCTGCCCGCGGTCTGTTCCGGCGAGGCGAGGGGAGCAGTGCTCCCAAGCAGAAACAAGCAGGGGTGCAGCGGCTTCGGGCCCAACTGGCAGGAGAGCGGACCACGGACGTACGAGCGGGCCGCTGAGCCATGCGCCAGCCAGATCGCCGGCAGCTTTTCTCGTCGCCGTCGCTGTCGCAGGCGAGAGGCCAAGCCTAGCTGGCAAGGTCGGCAGAGCTGGGCGCAACCGTTACACTGTTACAGTGCAGCACTGTTGGATGCCATGGCTGGTGGCAGAGTAGGGGCGCGCCACTAAATTCTGAAACGGAAGGCTGAACCGCGGTGTGGTCATGTTGGCATACGTGCCATCATGCATGAATGGCGCCAAAATATGGGTTTTGGAGATAATCTAGCTTATAACTTGATACTAACGGTCAGACCTCGTTCTCAAAGGTACGTGTCTACGTGCCACTATTGAAATTGAATGCCATACGAGCAGCCGGCACGGTAGGTCACCTCTAGCTCTGTAGCGCAACGACACGACGCCATCACTGATAAGATCGGCATGGAGACAACACAGGTTCTGTGTGTACAAGTATCCCACGATGCCTAACAGTGTGACGATCACATTGATCGCGATAGCGATTGATTCGGGGGCCAACAAATCTACTAGTAGTACCATACAGCAAATATGTCTGATTTTATATTTATCATGCAGGAGCGACACGATTACTTATATTTTTTAAGTATGCCAATTTGTGATCGCATTTCCTCGAATCATTCACAGAATAAGGGCTTGTGCCACAGCTCAAAACACTTGTAAACCTATTGCCATTTCCACTATACATAGGGACAATGTATCAGCAAAAGCTTTCAGCCTACCATCACTAAAAAAAATGACGACAAAAGAACCAAAATAGAAGAGAGGATGATAGGGCGGGAGTATGGTCCATGACTGAGCAACTCAACTTCTCTAGTTTCAGGAAGAGCAGATTCTAAAATCTGCTAGAGATGCTCTGCTTATCCCGGTCCCAGGATGCCCTCAAAGCATTGTACCGTTTCCCTTCGATCCCCACTCGCTGTGAATCTTGTCGGGCTGGGTTACTTTTGTCATGATGATACGGCTTCTGTTCATTCAGCGTTCTCCAGCTCCTGCTCCCAGAATCGCTACTAGGTGCTGTAACAGAGCCCGATTCGACAACCATGTCGCCCTCAAGTATGCGTATTACCTTTTACAAGAGAGAAGGGTTAAGTATACAAACAAATCTAGTTTTAAGCATACAAAAGAACTGCAAATGGTGACACTAACATGAGACATGCGAGGCCTTGAATGTGGGTCACGCCTTATGCACAGGTTAGCTGCGTGCAGCATGCAAGAGACCTCATTTTCACAGTAGCGGTCCCCAAGGCGTGGGTCGATAAGCTCATCTATTGCACCCTCCTCCAAGAAAGGCCGTGCCTGTTACAATACGAATCTTGTGAGTAAAATCCAAGCAATATAAATGGATGACAACACTCCAAAAACCAATACAAACACATGCACATGGACAATTTTGGAACATGACTTGATCATATATAACATGCCTATTCTCAACCCTTGAAATAGAAATTGACTAGCCCATAGAGTAGGTGTCCCAATAAGTGTAACGATAATTAAGACAGACCAATTGTTTACTTATACTTTGTAGCATTACTCAACATATAGTATTTTAGCCATTGATGAAAAATATTCAGACTTAACAAGAAATAAGGATGAAATAGGTTATCCGAAATATTACCACAAGATTGAGTAGCTTAGACATTACCATATAAATACTTGGACTCGTGAGAAATAAGGATGCAAATTTGCTCACCCATTCAGTTAGAAACTGCTGGCCCTTTGGTCGGTTAATGTCAACAGCCTTCCGGCCAGTGACAAGTTCCACTAACACAACCCCAAATGAGTATACATCTGCTTTCTCTGTGATGTGTCCACTCTGTGCATATTCAGGTGCCAAGTAACTGCAGACAATCATAAAGTCTTCTCATTAGCAGTGTTATAACATGACAGTGATAATAATCACATAATTAAATCTGGCATATATCAAGCAATATTTACCCAAAAGTGCCAATGACTCTTGTTTGAACACCCATGTCTCCATCAGGTTGCCATCGTGCCAGGCCAAAATCTCCAACCTGCCGCACAATTATTGAGGAACTTACAACCATACAATGAAACAAATAGGTTGACAGGAATAAAAAATAAGATTGGATCATTGGAGTCCAACAGATATCAGAGCTACCCTCTAAACAAATCTGTTAAAGATAAGACCATCACATCCTATAATGAAGATATGTGTATAGGCAGGGAATAAGATTGACCTAGGAAGCTCAACTATCATGCAGAAAAGTTTAATGACAATGTATTGCCTGATGAAGTGATGATTGCATCAGAACGAGAAATCTTTTATCTTTTCTGGATCTTTTGCCAAAGACACAACACCAATAGTTCACTTAACGTTCAATTCAGCAAGACAGGACCATACCAGTGGTTCAAAATCATGTGTGACGAGAATGTTGTTTGGTCTCATGTCACGATGGATTATACAGCCAACCCTACATTCTTCATGAAGATACCGAAGCCCGCGAGCAGCACCGACTGCAATCTTTTGTCTTGCAGCCCACTCCAGTGTTTCTCTATTATTATGGCCTAAATAATATTTCAAGGACAGATTAAGGGATACATTCACTAATTTATCCCAATAAATTAACATGGAAACATGGAAAGTGAACAGAAAGGTAGAAACAACAACGCAAAATGTGCACAATGAGCTTGCAAACAGTATTAAAAGATTGGCACGATGCAGCTCTATGCATATATGCATCTTACCATAAAGATGTGAATCCAATGATCCATTACAGATGTACTCATAAACCAGTAAACGTCTTTTGTTCTCGACGCAGAAACCAATTAACATTACAACATTGCGGTGTTGTGCACAGCTAAGAACCTCCACCTCTGAACAAAATTCAACATCACCCTGGGAGCTAGCAAGTTTGTGTTGCTTAACAGCAATGGACTGCCCATTAGGAAGGACACCTCGATGAACAGACCCAAATCCACCTTCAGCTAAGAAATTTGCTTGGGAGAAACCACCGGTTGCAAGTTCCAGTTCAGCATAACTAAACCACCGAGGAGGCTTTCCAAAGACAGGTGCTTTGTGCTGGCATATTGAACACAAGGGAGGCGGTCCAGGTGGTGCATTCCTAACCAAGGAGACAGCATCCCTGACATTTCCTCGAAAGTTCAAGTTTGACCTGCTTCTCATAGTATCATTTGAGAGATCTGGCTTAGAGATCTTCTCCAGCAAAACATCTGCTGTTGGAGTGCGAGTCTTTCGTGGACCTTTTCCAAGTGATTTTGAGGATGCAGATCCCTGTATAATGTCTGCCATCCATGGTTGAAGTGAAAAAGCTGCCGGAGGGCTCATCATTTCGCTGTCAGAATCAGAAATACAAACATCCTTATGTTCAAGGTTATCCTTTGCTGCCTGTACCTCCTTCTTGAGAGAACCATTAGTATCTGAAGTGCAAAATGGAGATGTCCCAGGATCTGAACTTGACACAGAAGAAGTCCCTACTTCAGTGCTTCCAAAAGGTGTCTCTGAGTCTGGGCTGCTATTTGGTGTTATAGCAGGACCTCGAATTGAACTCCGTGGCCCTTTTACATTGGTTGCTGTTTTACCAGCAGGATTGTTCAGCACAGGTGAGATTGTAGAGGTTGCTGTGGATTTCTTATCAGGAGATCCGACGAGATTCAGTCGTAGGACTTTAGGCTGAGAACGCTTCATAACAACAATGTTGCAATGAAGCTCCTCCACACAATGCTTCTCTTCATGTTTCAGCTCCCTGAGCGGCAGCAAAATACAATTAAGAAACCAGAACAATGTAGTGAGGAACTAAGTTGCACCAAAGAAATATACGCAATAGTAGCTTGACCATTACCTGTCTAGCACAACCCAACTTGCTTGTGCCCGCTTCGATTCGGCAGCTACAACCCCAGATGGAGACCCAGAAACAAGCTTAATCTTCACATTTATCTACAGAAATAGTGAAAAAAAAATAAGCACAAGCATATATGAGTATAGTTAAGTAAACGCTAAAACTAGCCGAACCTTGTTCACATCATACGCAGCATGAAGCTTCTCCATCATTTGGGAACACAGTTCTGAGATATCAGATTTCTGATCCACCATAGACTTGTGTCCGCTTGCGCAATCTCCAGCGAAAAGTGGAAAGCCCCAGAACTTCCGGCCTGAAATGAAGAAAAATGTAGCTGTAATTTAGGAAGCATACAATCAGGGAGAGTCGAGGACTCTATACATCTACAGAACAGAGTATAGATGCTTCAGATGATGATGGGTTGATGGTAACGTAAAATGCTTAAGAGCAAATCAATAGACAGAAAGGAACATTCTTACTAACTGATAGCCTGATATTCTAGGAAACATGGAAGATAAATACGGAAACAAACAGCAAATTGACCTCACAGAAACGCAATGAACAGAACAATACCAGAGCTAGGAGCCGGGACGACGACAAGGAGTATGATGCTCCCGCCGGGCTGCAAGACATGCGTCAGGGCCCAAACGATGGCCGTCTTCGAGATCTCCCTCGCGGCCGCCTTCACCGCCACCACCACCACCATCTCCGCGGACGCCGGCGGGACGCCATTGTGCGCCACGGCCTTGCCCTTCCGCTGCAGCAGCTGCCGCTGAGAAGAGCCCACCATCATCGCCTTCCTCTCCAGCAATGCCTACAAATCCAGAACCTCTAAGCCACAAGAAGACCAAGAAGAACAAGCCAAAGCAGCAAAAGCAACCAGCTGCAAGCTCGGAGTGATGCAAGCCTAGCACAAACAACAACGCAACAACCGCGCAGGCGGGGAGCTTTAATGCCGGTGAGGATAGGAGCGAGTACAGCGCTGCTGGCAGTTGCCGCCAGAGTTCGACACCGGACCAGCCAAAAAGGCGAGCACAAGACCAACGAGGCGACGAACAGTAACGAAGACAGTTGCGGTAAAAAGGGAGAGGCTGCTTTTCCCCCCGGCCTGGGTCCCGGCCCGACTCCGAGGCCGCGAACAGATTGAGAGAAAGATCGCAAGCTTTTCCGGGTGGCCGACTCCAGAGGCGGGGCACCAGCGCTTGTGCGCATGTGAGTGTCCTCCCCGACACTGTAGCCGGGCCAGGGACAACGGGAAAGAGGAGCGAGCGAGCTGGGTCATGGGTGACACCGGCTGCCGGTCAAATTGCACAGCGCCCTCTCGTCCTCCTCTTCTTCCTCCTCCTCACCTACTGGCCGCACGATTCCCGGCACGTACGCCGCGGAAACCCCGTTTCCTCCCAACAAATTATTCGAGACCCTTGCGGCAGATCTCGTCGCCCATCACGCTCAGAATTTGGCATCCATGTGGGGTAGGAAGGGAAACCGGGTCGCCATTTCTCTCCAGAAAAATATCCAGCTCCCTGACGGGAAGCGAGTAAGATCTCCCATAAGAGATATAGTACGACTCAGCATTTCTATCACGAAATGAATGAACAGCGACTAAAAATTTACTAGAGACAGAGAAATCCCCCAAGGCTATTCATATTCAACCGCTCGCATCCGAACGCACGCCAGCGGTGACGAAAAATATCGAATCGACTGAAAAACCGGCGGCGCGGATGGGGCGACGATACGCACCGGCGGTGGCGAGAGGACGATGACGCTCCGAGCTCCGAGCAGCAGCGGCGCGCGCCAAGCGAAGCACGAGAACCCTAGCCCTTACTCCGGACGCGTGGAAGCTGCAGCGGATGCGTTGGAAGAGGTGGCCATTAAAGAGCCAAGCAGCGGATGCAATTAAACCTCCATTGCCAACCTCCTCCGCTGCTACAAGTACCACCACCACCACCGGGAAGGAAGGAAGCCGCTCGATCGCCGTCGACTTCTGATTACCCGTCCCACCCTCCACATCCCCGCCCTATTAACAACATTGCCACAGTAGCCAGACCAAACGGGCAATTTAAAATCCGGTCGCTGGGGCCCGATCCAACGGCCCAGCGCAATCCGTCCGTCGACCTCCGATCGGACGGCACCGCGAGTGAAGGCATGCCGCCCAGGATGCTGCCTCGGGACGCGCGAGCAGGCGGCCTCGAGGCGTGGGACCACCTGGCAGGGTCCGAGCGTGATCCCGATGCATGATAGAGGGGTTCACTTCACCCAGTGACCCGCCATCGTGGACGTGGTCCGCTGTGCTCGCTCAGCTGACCGGCAGCTGCTGTGCTGCCGCTGTTGGCTGTCGCCGCTCGCTGCCACAACTGGATCCCAGGGTTGATCTGGTATCTGGTTGCTGCTTGCCAAAACTTTCTCTGAGGTGGCTTTTGAATCCCACAATTTTTAGATTCTTGGATTTCAGAATTTGGATTTTAAGAATTTGGATTCTCAAAAGGATACAAACATGCCCTAAATCATTTTACAGACTTTTCGCCTTCGATGCAGACATTTGAGGGGGCCGAGGCTCTTCTCCGTTACTTTATTTGTGCATTTTGGCATTTCCATGTGAAAGCGGTTGGGCCTAACTAGCCCTGTGTCCTCCATGCTTGTCGTGTCAAGAGTGGAGCACAGCATGGCAAAACTCTTTGATCTTAAGTTTGATTTCTAATCTCAATTTTCATTCTTATTCAAATAATTAGTTTAAATATATAAAATTTTAAATTGTGATTCAAATAACTCTAATAATAAATCAAATCATAATAAAATATATGATATTTATCAAAACAATTAAATAAGATGAATGATCAAAGTTGATATTAAAAATTAACAGCGATATCAATTTAAAAACAGAGAGAGCATGTAATAGGCCAAGGGCTAGATTGTCCAGATTGGATTGCAATGGGGATCACAATTGTGAAAACCGGTTCTCTCTTCTCCCTTGCTCTCATCCGTCCTTCTACCATATGGTGAATTGTCCCACAAAGATACTGTCTCTATTTCAAAATATAAGTATTTTTAAATTTAGTCAAAAACAAATTTTTTTAACTTTTACTAATAAAATTTAGAAAATTATACAATTTATAATGTAAAAAATTTATGAAAGCTTGTTTCACAAAAAAAATTAAAAAATATATTTTTATATAATAAAACATTATTAATATAGTTAAAGTGATAAAAGTTTAATATTGACTAATCTTATAAATGCTTATGCTTAGTATTTTGGAACGGAAAGAGTAGTAAAAAAGTGATGTGCTACCCATTTCCAGCTATTTTATTTCATAGTCGTTATTGTTTGACTTACATGTTATTTGAGATACTCTATCTATCAGAATATATATTTAAGACATAACTTCTCATAAAATTATGACTAGAGGTCCACCTTTACAATTATACATGTTTTAAGGAAACCCTCAAATTAAGTGACAACACTCTTCTCTTCACACGAATGACGATATAAAAAAAAAGTGGTGGCTAAAGCTTTAGGTATCTTTTGGAATATGGTATTTTACTGTTTTCTATATTTTTTTTGAAATTGCAATGATTTCTATGAAATTTTTATGAGATTTTTATAAAATTTTTGTGTGTCAAAGGAAACCTTAGTGTATGTTTTTTCTGGAAACCAATTGAGGTCCTCTTCGATGGACCTGTGTCATCTACTGGTGGTCTGAAAGATCAGTTTCAGAGTACGTTCACCATAATGTCATTCACATCTCTCAGATGCACGAGGCGCAACATCACACGAGACCGCTACGTACCGCCAGAACATGTTTTGTGTACTAGCTAACCTACCACGGGAATGTGTCAAGGACGAGAAAACACGGTGCACGGATCTGATCAATCGTACGGAGAGATACCCGGGCGAGAGTGGTGACGACGATGCTAACGGCCGGCCAGCAGCGGAGAGATACGTGCTCCTAATAAGCTTCTGCTCCCTCCGTTCCACATTAGTTCACGTTTTGGGTGAGAAAAAAAAATTCAAAATAGTTGACGTTCTCACGTTACGAAGCATCTTTTCTCCTCGTTTACACCGTCGGCAGGATCTTTTGCGTCCGCGTCGTCGTCCTCTTTTCCTTTCCCCAATCTCCTAGCCACCCTGCTAGCCCTCTCCCTGATCTCCTATGCGGTCACTTTTGGGATGGCGTCGACGCCGAGAAGGGTTCATAAAATCGCTTAAAATCGGTCAGTTTTTGTGGATTTGGTAAAACTAGGTTAGACCAGTTTTACAAACCAACCGATTTTTATTTTAAAAAATTTAAAAAAATTGAAAAATTGAAAAAATTCGAAATATCGAAAATCGATAAAACCGGTTACGGTAACAAACCGGTGAAACCGACCGGTTTACTGTAGCAAACAGTTTAAATTTTGAATTTTTGATTTAAAGCGGTTTTTAACCGATTTTCCAGTTTTCATAATTTTCGTATCGATTTTAACGGTTTAAACAAAATATTAAACCCTAACGCCGAGGCTGGCCTAGGGATGTGGTCCGCTCGCTCGTCGCAAGGTCGCCGCTCGCCACGCGGTCCGTCAGCTCGCCGTGAGGTCCGTCGTCCACTGCGGGGCTGCTGCTGCGCAAGGTCCGCCGGTCGCCGCTGTGAGGTCCGCCGCTCGCCATCACCGAAAGCAGCAGCAGCAATCGAGGGAAGGACTGGAGCAGGAGGCGAGGACCATCCATCACCAACACATCGTCGCCGTCGTGGTGCAGACTGTCGAGGTCGCCGTGGCCGCACCTCCCGGGCCTCGTTAGACAGCGACGCCTACACCAGTACCCACATCAACGTGTTCGTCTTCGGGTCACGCCACCATGTGCCTTTGGATCTCCACCGTCGTCGCGCTTTCAGAGAGAGGTAGGCCACCATCGGCTACCTCTGGATACCTGTCATTGTCACGGCACTTTGGGCTCAAGGAAGGTTAGAGGCCGCCATCGTTGTCGCCGCCTTGGGTGGTTGGGTCGCCGCTCCGGTCTAGAACACGGTTTATGATTTCGTTTGAACCGCTGAAATCGGTCAAGATCGGTTTGACAAAAACTGTGAAAATCATAAAAATCGATCAAAAACCGTTTTAAATCAAAAATTTAAAATTGGAACAAATTGCTACAGTAAACCGTTCGGTTTCACCGGTTAGTCAAGCGGTTTCAACGGTTAGCCGCTCGGTTTTTACAGTTTTAGCGGTAAGTCGAGCGGTTTTAACGGTTTTCGGTATTCCAAAATTTTTTAAATTTTTTAAAAATTTTAAAACGAAAATTAGTCGTTTAGTAAAACTCAGACCATAACGATTTGATCGAAAACCACAAAAACCGAGTGGTTTACCACGATTCTATGAACCCTGTCATTAGAGGTAGGCGCCATGTGTTTATCTCCGTCGGAGCACCAAATCCTCATCCGTACTTCTCAGTCCTGTATTAATGAACTCCTTAATATGTGTGCCCATGCCCAAACGTTATGTATCGTGGAATGGAGGGAGTACTATATGTGCAACCAACTTTATGTATAGATGTCTATCTACTCCAATCACCTGCTCCTGCCTGTACAGTGCCATGCATTTTGTACAGAGGCAAAAAAAAAAAAAAAACACACCTTGCATGATGATCAGCAAACCATCACTGTCGTGAATGAGTTTTTTGGAATTATGCTCACGTTGAGTTGCACACTCGCCAAAATGTACATGAAAAATAGTTCCACGCTAAAATATCCATCGTCACTCACCATGTCCGTCAGAATGCCAACGATCTATTTTTTTAGACGCAAATTCCCAAATCTTCTTTGTTGCTGGTGTGCCGCACCCGCCACCGTCGCCCTGGCGCCTTTGCCTGTGGTCGAGCTCCCCCCTCCCCCGCCGAGCCAACAGACTGTCATATCCACCCCGCCGCTGCCGCCCATGCTGCCGAGCTCGTGCCGTGCCTATCTCGCGTCGCCGCCGCCCACGGCGTCCACCTGTCGCCACCGAGCTCACGCCGCCCTGCCGCGTAGGCGATTGCGGCACGCCAGCAACGAAGAAGATGTGAGCATTTGTGTCCGAAAAATAAACCGTGGGCATTCTGACCGGCGTGACGAGTGACGATGGGCATTTTTGCGTGAAGCTATTTTTTATGAGCATTCTGACGAGTGTACAACTCAACTTGAGCATATTTCAAAAAAAAAAATCATCCTGAATCATGGTCTACGTTGTCCGAGTCTAAGAGCACCCAAAGAGGCGCAGTATAACTTTATATTTTCTGGGTGTTGGTCTCATCTGTTTCAGAAAAATATCACGCATCAAGTAGGACACGCATTCTTTTTATGGATTTTTAAGTATACTTTGCAGTGTTATAAAAAAAATACTACCAACAGCAATAACACGGTGGCAGTTGAATGTTTTTTGTACGTACTGTACTGTACAATAAAACGGTTAGGTCTGCAATTGCAGTACCCAGTTTTCACAGGCAGTTAATACTGTACAAGCAGTACGTATTGTGGTTTGATCTGGCATTAATCTTCCCGTTCGTTCATGGTCCTGCTCCAGCATGTCGTGTTTTTATCTTGTAGGAGTACTTACCACGCGTACGTCTAGCAGCAGCAGTACTGCTCTTACTACTCCTAGCAGTGATCCACGCTACCGCTGCTGGAACAGGGTTCACAAAACTACAGTAAACCATTCGGTTTTTACAGATTTTGATCTTATTGTTGCGATTCGGTTTCATCGAACGATCGATTTTCGTTTTAAAAATTTTAAAAAATTTAAAAATTTGAAAAATATCAAAATAGCAAAAACCGTTAAAATCGCTCGACTTACCGTTAAAATCGATGGGTTTCAAATACTCGCCCTCGTTTCCTCTGGCGTTGCCAAACCTGCCGATGATGATGCGGCAAATATCCAATGGCTATACGTGTTTCAAAGCTTTTAGGTTAAAACACTTTGAAACCATTATATTCCTTAACAGTATATCTAATTTATAATCTATTTTCACCATTATACTTCTTGCAATTAAATCTACAAAACAAAATATCACCTGATTATATTTTTAATATTTAAATATTATAATAATTTATAGACCCCACCCACGTGTTATATTAATATCTTTATCAAATTTTAATATAGTTGCAATCTAAACACTTGTTTTTTCTAATTTACCAATGATTTGATAGAGTTACAAACTAAACGATATTTTATTAACCTCGTTTTAACAAAGCCCGTGATTTGGCGACTCCAAAATTTGATAAGGCTTCTATATGTAATAAATCAAACAGCCTCGATGTGCCCGAGCATTTTAAACCTTTTTTTTTTTTTGCTACAAGTACAGGACACTTTGATTTTGGATTAGTGTCAAGTCGGCAGGTCACCAGATGCGGTCATATGACTAATGTTCCATGGGATAATCCAAACCCGAACAAATCAACTGGTAAGAGCATCTTCAAAAACTCCTCATTAATGCCTCCTAAACCAAATTATAAGAAAAATTGTAAAAAAAAAAATCTTCTTCAACAAATCCTTTAAACAAACTTTCTATTTTTGAGTGCCTCTGGAATCTCATTATTTGAAGGTGAATTTGGAGAACTTTTTGAGGTTCTCAATTCCATCTTTTGTGAAACTAACAGTAGTACCAATTGTTCACCGTGTTCAAATTTAAACTATATTTAGAAAATCTGTTGGAGAAGATAGCTAAATTAGACCTTGAAATTTTTTTGACTGACTACTAAAAATGTTTTTTAAGGTGATTTTTTGAAAAAAAATATTGAATTTCAATACTCTGAGAGTCAGATAACCCAAACTCAAATGGCGGCTTAACCCCCGGTCCAAACTCTCCACACCATACGCATTGCTGTGACGTTGGGGCACGACCAAGTGGCGATCGACGAATGTGACAGAAGATCGCGGCGATTGAAGTAGCCGCCGACGGGGACCCGTCACAGCTCTGGCGCCCTGCCCCCTCTCCGCAGACCGAGGACGGAAGCGGACACTAATTCAGCATTTTTCAGAGCTCTCGTAATCGTCTTCCCCGAGGCGACTCCCGCGCGAGTCTCGTCCCGCCGTCCCGCTGCCTTTGTCCCGTTTCACAACGGCGCGCCAACTTTCGTAACCGCGTCCAGGTCCCGTGGTGACGGGGATGCAGTGGGCGCGCACGTAAAAGTTGCCGCTTTTTACTGGGGGAGGTGACCTCGCCCGCGGAGCCGGCGGGCGCGGACAGATGTTTGGGTCGGCTGTGCATGCGTTGCAGATGGAATAGGCCGGGCGAGCCTATTTCGGGTGCGAGCGGTTGGACGCCCGTGGTTTGTCAGGTTCCACGACCACGCGTGGACGCCCGTGGTTTGTCTGCAACCGCTGCTATTCCTTTTTTTACGTGTATGGAGCAATGTTTTTCAAAACCCAATAAATTTAGATTTTCACGATCTTTGGTAGGAGTAAATTTTTTTAAAAAAACAAAAAATTGAAAAACCGAAAATAGGTAAAATTGATTGATAGGTCAAACATATTTGATTTTTAATGTAAAAATTTTAAATAAAAAAATCAATTGGTGAATCAGAAAAATCGATAAGTAAACAGAAAAAATAAAACAGTTTTCGTTTCAAATCTTGATTTTTATGTTTGTAACGGTTTCTATAAAAAATGGACCAAACCACTGCTCCGGCGGTTGCAAGATAACCCGAACCTGGTATGGATGGAGTACATGGTCGTTTATATCTGTACCGAGAAAAACAAAATGAGAGTAGTGCTACCGTACTCCAATGTCTAATTAACGATAACGTGCTGCTGGAAACACGGGTTTCACGCACGTTGTACGTGCAACGTGATACGATGACGGTGGCAAAGTTCGCTGATTACTCGACTCGAGTCTTTCGCCTCACAACAAACAAATTACTCCTTTTATTCTTTAATTGTTATCGTCGAATTTTAATATCAATTTTAAATTATTTATTTTATTAAAAAAATACATTTAAATATATAAAATTATAAAATATAATTAAAATAAATTTATTAATAAATTAAATTATAACAAAATATATAATATTTATTAAATTTTTTTAATAATATAAATAATCAAAGTAGACAACAATTAAAAACCGAAGCGAGCAGAGCACAGTAGCACTCCTACTAGTTCAGCGGGCGCACATGCACGCTGTTCTTTTCTCGTCCTGTCTTCGGAGGACGGAGTACGTGACTGTCAGTTGGCGTCTCTGTGGCAGTTGACCGGTGGCTTCCGCGGCAAATTAAACCTTTCAGCTGCTCTGCTTCTGCTCCTCAGCCCAATCATTTCAGCTATGGCTAAGTTTGGATTGTTATTCTATCGCCAATATTTAGCTACGCCCACGCTCGCCAATGCTAATTAGGCTACAATTTGGATATACGTCACTCTAGTGCAACACCAAACTTTGGCTCGCTCACGAACACAGACGTGTCAACAGTTCGTTTCGTTACCAATGCACGGACGAGTCATTGGCAATGAATTTGGAGCGGACCGATAACCAACACAAACAAAATCTCAGGATAAACCCAGCTACTAACCATGGCCCATGGTTAGCAGGCTTCATGATATGATCGTGACCATCCCTAGGGTTCAGCAAGGCCAGCCTATTAACCCGTGATAAGCCTACCAACCATGGTCCTTGGAGAGAGAACAAGGGAACTCATATAATGGAGCCAAACCCTTGGATGGTCCTTTTTTTTTTTTTTTTGAAAGCCCCAAACCCTTGGGATGGTCCTCCGGCGGGAATCATGGCGTACATGGCGGCTGATCCCTTCGATGGGGGCCGTCTACGAGCAGTGTCTCGCTCGTATTTTCCTGATCCAGCACTGCTATCGCTGCGCTGTACCTGTACTCCATCATGAGTAGCAGTACGTACGTACGTACAAGCAGTAAGCTTTGCGTTGCATGCATATGGTCCATGCGTGCGTGCGTGGGGGCCATGCCATCCATACGCGTAGGCTCAGGAACGTCCGGGACCATTGATCCGGATGCACGGAGGCATGGTCAGATCAGGCTAATTCGTGTTCCGATCCCTGAATGCATGGTGGTCTATCTAACTACCGGCCAGTACGTGCGTACCTGCTGGTGCTGGCTGGCTGTTGGGATCCCGTTGCCAATCTTTATCAGCTCTGGATGGTGCCCATGCATGCTCAGCAGTGGGCATGCACAGGGTGCGGTTCTATCTCGGGCCGTCCGGGAACACTGGGTCCGGCACGAAGTGAACCTGTGTGTTATTGCAGGGTTCTGTGGCGAGAAATCCGTGGCTTAGCTGAAAGACAAATGCAATGGATTTCTTGCCAGATTTACCATGTAGCAGGCCGTTGCCGGCGTGCCACGCTCCCACTCGCCATGGATCGACCGATAAATCGGGCGTACGATGCGGACTGTATCCGTATCAATCAAAATCAATCCATGGCTGATGGCTGTTGTGTTGTGTCGTCGTTGTCTTGGAGTTGTGTGTGGTTGATACTCCTGCGACTGTAGCTGCACGAGGGCCGGCACATGCCGCTCCATGCCTCCATCCATCCCCCGGGTCCAGTTCGTCCTAGCTCCAGGGGCCACCCCGACCACCAGCAGCTCATTGATCAGCTACCGTGCGGACTTGGTACCGGACGGGACTAGGCCGCCATTAAACGCGAAATCACGTACCGCACTCGGTATCTGCACGTCGACGAGTTCATCATGCGTTGGTACAGCGATCATGCGTCGAGGGCGATGTGTGAAGAATTTCAGAGGCGCTGGAAGATTGAAACGTCGAAGTCAGGCGTGTTGCGTGTTAATTCAATGGATAGCTAAAAGAGCCCCAGCCGTGGCTTACATATAGGAGTGCAGCACCTAGATGATTGGTTAGGAGATAATCTAGGAGATAATCATGGTAACAATATTATCTCTTTCTTTTACATCGCTAACAGCTTAATCTCCTGGACTCTTCTATCCTTAGTGCATACGTTACATTGTAACAAACCTTTTCTATTCTAACACTCCCCCTCAATTGAAACTTCCTAAGTTGAGATTGTCCTTAAACATTTCCAAGTTCTGTACAGTCAGTGGTTTTGTGAAACCATCTGCTATTTGATCCCGTGTAGAAATATACTCAATATCAAGAAGTCTTCTTGCCACCCTTTCACGAACAAAATGATAATCCACTTCTATATGCTTGGTTCTCGCATGAAAAACAGGGTTTGCTGAAAGGTACTTAGCTCCAATGTTATCACACCATAGCTTTGCTGTTCTTAGAGTTTGAATGCCCAACTCGTATAGAAGAGTCTGTATCCACATTACCTCAGCAGTAGTATTAGCAACTGCTTTGTATTCAGCTTCTGTACTTGACCTTGATACTGTGGATTATTTTCTGGCACTCCAAGAAATAAGATTAGACCCTAAAAACACAGCAAATCCTCCTGTTGATCGTCTGTCATCTTGATCTCCTGCCCAATCAGCATCTGAAAAAGCACTTACAAGCAATGATGACGATTTACAAATTTTAAGTCCAATATCCATAGTATGCTTGAGATATCTTAATATCCTTTTTACTGCAGCCCAATGAACAGTGGTAGGAGCATGTAAATATTGACACACTTTGTTCACAGCAAAAGAAATATCTGGGTGAGTTAGGGTCAGATATTGCAAACCTCCTACTATGCTTCTGTATGCCGTAGCATCTTTGGGACCAAGAAGATTTCCTTTATGTGCAGATAGTTTTTTCGAGGTAGATAGTGGTGAACTGACTGGTTTACATTCCATCATATTTGCACGTTGCAAGACGTCCTTGGTATATTTTTCCTGAGTTAACAGAATTCCATTTCTTATTTTCTTAACCTCTATTCCAAGGAAAAAATGCAGATCACCAAGATCCTTGAGTGCAAATTCTTTTCCCAAATCCTGTAAAAGCTTTGCTGTGGCTTCCTGAGTAGAGCTTGCAACAATTATATCATCAACATAGATAAGTATAAACATAGTGACTGATTCTTTATGATAATAAAATAGAGATATATCTGCCTTTGATGCCTTAAAGCCCAATTGACACAACTTATTGCTCAGACGAGAATACCAAGCTCTTGGGGCTTGTTTGAGCCCATATAAAGCTTTATCAAGTTTACAAATATATCCATTGTGTAACTTATCCTCATACCCGGGTGGTTGTTTCATATAAACATCTTCTTCTAAATATCCATGAAGAAATGCATTTTGAACATCTAATTGACGCAGGCTCCACCCTCTAGACACAGCAATAGATAAAATAGTCCTGATGGTAGCTGGTTTCACAACTGGACTAAAAGTGTCTTCATAGTCAATCCCATACCGTTGTTTAAATCCCTTTGCAACCAATCTAGCTTTGTATCTATCTAGGCTCCCATCTGATTTTCGTTTGATTTTATAGACCCATTTACAGTCAATGATATTTATGCCTTTCTTTGGTGGTACTAGATGCCAAGTTTTATTATTTATCAAGGCATTATACTCTGCATCCATGGCTAATTTCCATTCTTTATTATTTAAAGCTTCGTCAAGAGACTGAGGCTCACCAGAGGCTGTGAAGCATCCGTACCTGACCGTACCATCAGTGTAGACTTTAGGTTTGCGAATACCGTCACGTAGACGAGTTCGCGGTGGAGTAGAGTGACGTTGTGTAGAGACATCTGGTGCAGCTTGTACAGCCACAGAAAATCCATCTGCAGCCGTAGTAGTATTGTTTTCCGCAGAAGATCTCGACACAGCGTCGCCAGATTCCCCCGTGTCAATCGAGGCAGCAGGTTCTGGCGCTGTCTCCGATTGAGATTGAATGGACTCCGTCCGAGGCATCAATCCAGAGGTAGGAACAACAGGACTGGGCGCCGGATCTTCATGGTGTTCCATGCTGGGAGATAGGGAGCTCCCCCTGTTATCATATGCTGCATGCTCACTATTAGTAGTAGGGTTAGTGGAATTAAACACTTGATCAACTAGCTGCTCCGTCCCAAAAGAATTAACTAGACCAGATGGAAGAAGTGCAATTTCTGCACGGAGACGAGCTCCTGCGTTTGAATGAAGAGTGGAGAAAGGAAACACTTCTTCATCAAAGATGACATCTCTAGAGACATATACTCGGCCAGTTTTAATGTCAAGACATTTATAACCCTTGTGAAGATTGCTATAGCCAAGTAACACACACTGTTTTGAGCGAAATTCAAGCTTATGATGATTATATGGTCGGAGATTTGGCCAGCAAGCACAACCAAAAGTGCGGACGAAGGAATACTCTGGTTTTTGTTTGAATAGACGTTCAAAAGGTGTATGATTGTTAATGACCTTGCTAGGTAATCTATTTATAAGAAACGCAGCAGCCATGAAAGCTTCATCTCAAAATTTTAGTGGCATGGAAGCATGAGCAAGAAGGGATAACCCAACCTCAACTATGTGCCGGTGTTTTCGCTCAATAACTCCATTTTGTTGATGGGTATGGGGGCATGAAACATGATGAATGATGCCAACTTGAGAGAAAAAATTATTTAATTTTTGATATTCTCCACCCCAATCGGTTTGTATGGTGAGAATCTTCTTATCAAATTGTCGCTCAACCATTCTTTGAAATTCATGAAATTTCTGGAAAACTTCGGACTTATATTTAATTAAATAAATCCATGTAAACCGATTGAAATCATCAACAAAACTAACATAGTAACGTTTTCTCCCAACAGATTCAACTGCAGGACCCCAAACATCTGAATGAATAAGTTGCAAAGGAAAATTTGTGGAGCTAACAGATCTATGAAAGGGTAACTGATGACTTTTTGCTTGTTGACAAGCATCACAGACTGTTTTCTTATTGATTTCAAACGAACAAAAGAACAAAAGAGATTATTACTGTCTACAACTTTGGTAACGACAGAAAAGGAAGGATGCCCTAGGCGATTGTGCCACTCAGACATGGTTGACTTGTCAGCAGCATTGGCTTGCTTTACTGGAGAATCAGCAGGAAGAGGATATAGCCCACGGTGACATGGTCCCTTAAGAATCGTCTTCTTCGTATCTTGATCCTTAATAAGAAAAAAATCAGGATGAAACTCTAGAAAGGCATGATTATCTTTAGCAAGGCGATGAACAGAGACTAAATTCTTTGCAGCTTTAGGAACATGAAGAACATTGTTGAGATATAAATTACGGGATTGAGTTGGAACAGTAGTGTGACTAATATGTTTAATTTTCATACCTGAACCAGACGCAGTGTGAATCTGGTCATTGCCATGATATTTTTCCCTCATCGTCAATTTGTTCAATTCACTTGTAACATGGTCCGTTGCTCCCGTGTTAGTGTACTAGTTGGCGTCGACGTTGTAAGCGTGCATGGCAATGGCGGCATTGACATGTCGCTCTTCTGGGGTGTAATTTTCATCAAACCGATGCCAACATCGATTTGCTTGATGTCCTGTCTTGAGGCAGATCTGACAAAATGGTAGATTATCAACTCCACCCGTAGTATCAGATCGCTGCTGTCGTCCTTCGTTTCTCTGTTGTGGTGTTCCACTACCACGGCCACGCATCTGACTGCGTCCGTGTTGACTGCGGCCACGGGAAGAACCCATGCCACGGTTCCCATTGCCACGCCCACGATTTGCCATGTGAGCATAGGTGCCGCCATCTTGCAGCTCCAATCTGGTCTCAAAACTGAGCAGTTGAGAATATAGCTCAAGGATTGAGATAGACTCGGTTCTAGCGGTGATCGAAGTCACCACTGGGTTGTAGTCGGTATCAAGACCATTGCAGATATGCGCCGCCAGTTCTTCATCATCCAGAGGTTTGCCAACAGTAGCCATCTCATCTGCAAAACTTTTCATCTTGGCAAAATAATTTGTAATTGTCATATTACCTTTCTTCGTGGTGGTGAGAGCAAGCCTCACATTCATTGTCTTGGCACGATTTTGTGCTGAGAACATCTTTTTCATAGATGTCCATGCTTGTTCCGCCGTTTCTGCAGCAACGATCTGCGCCTGTACTTCTTTCTCGACGCTTAAAAGGATGAGCCCAAGGATCTATTGATCCCGAGCGTACCATACCTCAAATGCTGGATTAGAGTTGGTGACGGTCGTGCCGTCCGTCTTCTTCTCGACGATCTCAGCCTCAGGAGCCTTGATCTTGCCATTGATATGCCCTTCATAGCGAGCACCGCGGATCACGGCGAGAACCTGCGCTCTCCATAGCGCATGGTTGTTCTTGAATAATTTTTCGGTTACCTGAAAACCGAAGAAGGGATTTGTGGTGCTTAAATTCATCGCCATGGAACCTTAGGCTCTGATACCATGTGAAGAATTTCAGAGGCGCTGAAAGATTTAAACACCGGAGTCAGGCGTGTTGCGTGTTAATTCAATGGATGGCTAGAAGAGCCTCAGCCGTGGCTTACATATAGAGGTGCAGCACCTGGATGATTGGCCAGGAGATAATCTAAAAGATAATCATGGTAACAATATTATCTCTTTCTTTTACATCGCTAACAGTCTAATCTCCTGAACTCTTTTATCCTTGGTGCATATGTTACATTGTAACAAACCTTTTCTATTCTAACACCATGGCTGCCTGACTGCCTCTGTTCGTTCGGCCTTGCTCTCGGCGACCTCGCTAGGGTCGCCTTCTGTCAGATTCAGTAGCAGCTCAGCTGCACGCTGCTGGCCGCTGCCCCATGGACTTGGTACCGATCGAGCACAGGTTTGAAGGCGAGTTTGGCCCGGAGTTCTCGCTAAGAAAGATGCAGCCCGAGCAGAGTTTGCCGCCACTTTTTCTTCTCCCCGACTCCGAGAAAAAGTCCATCCTCTTCTCTCCATTTGGCAACCAAGCTTAGCGTGCCGTGCGCGCCGGGCAGGAATCGCGGGATGACCATTAGTTGGGAGACTTGCATCGTCGAGGTCACGCACTAGCTAACCCGACGATCAACGACACTTTTCCGTCCCATTAAACCAGTGCGTACGTGCCGAGATCGTCGACTTTGGGTAGCGCGCGGTGGAGCTGATGCTATCCCAAGTGCAGCCTTTGGTTCCGACACCGATAGCCACCGCTGATAGTAGTCACACTCATACGGGTCTTTTGCCCTTTATCTCAGTTGGATGGACCGTGAACGTTACGCTGCGGAAAAATTTGTCGATAGTCGTCTGGAAAAAGTTTGCAGACGATGTCAAGGATAATCAAAATCTACTGATTAACACTAATCAAGCTTGACCTCTTGTCCTGCGAGGCAGCCTAATTATTGTTGACTACTCTCTTCGTCCCAAAATAAATGTCGTCTTTTAACTTTTTGAAATCGTCATTTGATCATTGGTTTTATTCAAAAAATTTAAAAAAATACAAAAATAAACAAGTCAAACTTGAAGTACTTCTAATAATGAATCATTTCACAATAAAATAAAGAACTTTTTCACAAAATTTTTAAATAAGACGAATGGTAAAAGAGAATGTTTGAAAATATAAAACGACACTTATTTTGAGACAGCGGGAGTAGCTAACTACTAGTTCATTGGACTTTTGGGTCCTGTTTGATGGACTAAAACTAATTGTGAGTCCTTTGTCTGCTTAAAATCTAGACTAACTAACTTTAGAGCAATCTTCAATGAAAAGTCTTTTTTATCCTTGACTAATTGTTACTCCATGTCTATTTAGGTCTAAAACTAACTGTTAGCTCTCTACCTGGGTAGGTTTTGACTTTCGAGTATTTTGGACTTTTTCTTTAATTGCGAATCATTAGTCCCCACTAGCTATCCTGGCTGTACTAAATGGACTAGAAATTAGTTAATTTGTTGGTTCGCCTGTTTATAGGGATTAGGACTAATTTTTTGTCAGCTAACAATTAGTTTGATAGGTCTAACCAGGGCCTTATTCTTCTGGCTATAGGAGTGCAGGATTACAATGCCGTTTGCAGTGGGTGACCGCACTGGTTTGTCTCCCACAGGTCAATGCATACCGATCACAGTTACTCCTACATTTAGCATAAATAGAGATCGATCTTGCTTACATGATCACGAAGCCCCTATTTGCTCTTCATATTAGTATAGTACACGCCATGCGTCTTAATGCTTAACTCAGAGTTAACGTTCCACAAACATCGCCAGAAAAAAAAATCCTGCTTAATTCGAGGAATGGCTTCAATCATCTTCGTCCTTTTCGTGACCCTGATGACCCAACCCTTGTCCACCTTTGCCCATGCCGGGACGATTGGAGGGGCGAGCTGCATTGCAAGTGAGCGGGAGGCACTCCTCTCCTTCAAGGAAAGCTTCTCCGACTCTTCCTTTGGTCCTCTGTCGTCATGGCAAGGCAAGGACTGCTGTCGATGGAGGGGAGTCCGATGCAGCAACATAACTGGTCACGTCGTCAAGCTTGACCTCAGCAGCCAAGGCTACAATTTGTTGGAAGATGAGATGAGCTCCTCCGTTGCGACATTACACCATCTGAGGTACTTGGATCTTAGCTTCAATGTCTTCTCCGGCACAAGAATACCAAAGTTTCTGGGTACATTAACAAACCTCAGGTATCTTGACCTCTCAGATACAGAATTTTCTGGGTCTGTACCTTCACAGCTTGGCAACCTTTCTCGCTTGCAGTACCTAAATCTTAGTTGTGAGGGTGCATATCTTAGTAGCGAGAACTTTGCAACCTCTCAGATACACGTGTTAGATATTTCGTGGCTACCAAGCCTCACTTCACTGAATCATCTTGATATGACCCAAGTTGACCTCAGCTCTGTCAAGGATTGGGTTCGCAAGGTGAACATGCTGCCTAATTTGAGGACTCTTACCTTATCTGGATGTGGTATTTATAGCACGGTAGCTACTCTATCCAATTCAAACCTCACACATCTTGAATTCATTGATTTGTCTGGGAATCCATTCAACTCTGCTCTTCAACACAACTGGGTTTGGGATCTGAGTAACATCAAAGAACTTTGGCTCAGTGATTGTGGATGGTCTGGGCCCATTCCTGATGCATTAGGGAACATGTCTACACTCGAGATTCTATATCTGAGTGAGAACAACTTATCTGGTATCACGTCGATGAAGTTTGAAAATCTATGCAATTTACAGTTATTGGATTTGACATGGAACAATATTAATGCTGATATGATAGGAAGATTACCAGAGTGTTCATGGAGAAAATTGTTTCATCTAGATTTGCATGATGCAAATTTGACTGGAGAGCTACCAGTATGGATGGGTAACCTGACCAATCTTAGTTATCTTGACATGGCTCGAAACATGCTGGTCGGTGTTATACCTTCTGGGATACGAAATATGAAAAGCCTGAGTTACCTTGACGTGTCGCAAAACATGTTAGTTGGGGGTATACCTTTTGGAATAGGTAACATGAAACTTCTGAATCACATTGACTTCTCTAGGAACATGCTGGTTGGCCCTGTACCTCTTGGAATTGGAAAACTTGGCAGTTTGAACTACTTGAGTCTCGGCCTGAATAACTTCAGTGGTCTGCTATCAGAAGAACAATTTTCAAGTCTTGTGAACCTTAAGTACTTGAACCTTTCACAAAATTCTCTGAAGATACGTTTTGACGATGATTGGAATCCTCCATTTAGATTAGAGGAAGGATATTTTGGGTCTTGTGACATGGAGCCTCAGTTCCCTGCATGGCTAAGATGGCAAACTGGTATTTACAGTCTTGATATTTCAAACACAAGCATAGATGATGCTTTACCACACTGGTTTTGGGCTAAGTTTTCTAACAGTTCCAGTTTAGACTTATCAATGAATAAACTGAGAGGTGGTTTACCAATCAAAATGGACCTGCCATATATGGGAGAAATGGATCTCTCTAGAAATTCTTTCTCAGGGCATTTACCATCAAATCTCAATGCTCCATGGCTAAGGAAGTTGCTTCTTCACAACAATCATTTCACAGGCACTATCCCATCATACATATGTTATGGTTTCTCAGAGATAAACCTATCAAATAATCAGTTAATGGGTACTTATCCACAATGTCCAGATGACATTTCTTCTTTAGCCATTATAAACTTGAAAAACAACAATCTATCTGGTGAATTCTCTTTCCTTCAAAATGCTCCAGAATTAAGCTTTCTTGACCTTTCATACAACAACTTCTCGGGAAGCTTGCCGATAAGGATAGCAGAGAAAATGTCTAATCTGGCGGTATTGATACTAAGATCCAATATGTTTCACGGCAGCCTTCCTAAGCAGCTAACAAATCTTAGTTATCTTCATTATCTCGATCTGGCACACAACAACATATCAGGAAGGATACCTTCATCCCTTGCGGGGTTCATAGCTATGACAATTTCTTATGACATAGGTGATCAAAATTACAGTGTTGATAGCATATCAACATTCATAAAAAATCGAGAGCTTAACTATACCAGAGAAATCACAAAGCATGTTGTGTTGATTGACTTGTCAAATAATAGATTCACAGGACACATCCCAAAGGAACTATTTTTACTAAAGGCACTCCGGTATCTAAATATTTCAAAGAATCAGATAAGTGGACCGATTCCAGGTGAGATCAGTATTTTGAGGGAACTGGAGTCCCTTGACTTATCATATAATTATTTCACCGGAGAGATCCCCTCAAGTTTATCAGATCTTACCTTTTTGAGTTGTCTGAACTTGTCCTACAATGACTTAACTGGAAGAATCCCCTCCGGGCAACAGCTGCAAACTCTCAATGATCAGTACATGTACATTGGCAATCCTGGACTTTGCGGGCCTCCTCTTCTGAAAAATTGCTCGACAAATGAAACAAATAAAAATGTCAATCAAGAGCATGAAGGTGAAATGCATGATATATCATCTTATTACCTCAGCCTGAGCACAGGATTCATAATGGGTCTTTGGATAGTGCTATGTGTAATGTTGTTCAAAAAAACATGGAGGATTGCCTACTTTCAGCTTTGGGATGCAATATACAATAAGGTTTATGTGCAGGTGTCTATCTATAAGGCTGCTTTTGCGAGAAAATTCCATAAGGAGCCATGAAGTTTGTTGGCGTGATGTACTACAGTCATGAAAACTTTGTATGGTTTATGTTGTGTGCTATATGTTTTTTGTCAATATATGATTGGTGTTTTTTTCATTAGTAAAACATCACTAGGGCTGATTAATAATGTTCATGTCATTAATACTTCATTCTAAAATTATTGTTATGCATGAGTTAGTTCAAATTTGAACTAGTTGTCAATAACAATTTCAGAATGGAGGGAGTATAGCATATGCTGATCTACTGTGAATCATCTCCACGGTTCTTGTAGATGATTCACAGTGGGCGTTTGGACAGTGCTCTGCAACATGCTGTTCAAGAAAACATGGAGGATTGCCTACTTGCAGCTCTTTCATGTCTTATTCGACAAGGTTTATGTGCAAGTTGCCATCCCCAATCATGCCTTCATAAGAAAATTCTGAAATGGGAAGTCATGATTCATCATATCAAGGCTTCCCTTTCTCTACAATCTTTAGCCATTTGTCCATACAGTTCCCTGAACTCTTTTAAGTTTTGTTTTATTACTTGTCTCCTCATGTCACGCAATACTAGAAAGCTAAAATCAAACCTTTGGAAACACTGAGCAATAAGTTCTGCTTAGATGTTTCTTCCTTGTGATCTTTTTTCTCATTTAAATCCATCTGTGGGTGATGAGAAATCCGTAATATTGACAGAATTAGCACTGATTAAACATTGTGGTTAGAGACAAAACTGCATTTGGTAGGGAACATGGCAACATGCATAATTTTCTATATCTTCTACTGGCTACTTCTATAGATATGCTCTTAAGGCATTGCTAACTCTGCTTCTATCGGTAGGGAACATAGCAACGTTCTGGCTTGGACCACGAGTGGTTCTATTGGTTCTATTAGTAGAGCTCCACGTAACATATTCTTTGAACAAAATCAGAGAAGCTACGCTAAACGCTGTTTTAAAAAAGTAATTTTTTGATGATTCTGTGAAGTGATTCTCTAGAATGAGCTACGAGGCTAAGAGCTGAAAAAATAGATTTTTCGGATTCTGTGAAGTGATTTCTATCCCGATTTCAAAAGAATTATTTTTAATCACAAAATCACTTCCAAAAAGTCCCTACCAAAGAGGGCGTAAATCAAGTGTCTGAGTACTGTGGAACTTTTTTTTGCTGTCCACCATCCGCACTTCCATGAATCCTCCCTGAATCTCCCTCCCCTCTGACACTCTAGCCTCACCACTGCCCCTGCCTTTTGACCATTGCTGATGTGGTGTGGCTCGCCCATCCCCCACCACGACGTCCAGGCCTCGATGTCTTTTGGGCCTGTATAACATGTGAAGAGTGCTAGTTGGCCCGTCCCAGTAGGTCCACCTCACGGTTTGGTGTCTCGGCCCAGTAGTTTCTCATGGGCTTGACGTGACAGAATGATGTTGATCCCTGCGCGCAATCAAGCTTAGTAAAATTGTTCCAAAGTGGGCTGATTTTTACAAATACCGATGAAACTGGATCAGTCTAGATCTGTTTTTTATAGTCAGTGAAACCAGTTGATAAACATATCAAACAATCAACTGACAAAGTATTTTCTAAAGTGTATAGAGACTCGTTCATTACTATTATTCTAGACATGAAAAACAACAAATTTTCTGGAGATCCCCTCGATCCCATCTAAATGCTTCACAGTTAAGCTTGAACTTTCACATAACATTTTCTATGGACGCGTGCCAGCATGGATTCCAGAGAAAATGCCTAACCTAGAGGTGCTGATTCTAAGATCAAATTTGTTCCTTGGTCGCCTTCTTAAAAGGTTACCAAAGTTTGTTGGACTTAATTATTTGGATGTTGCACACAACTTATCAGGAAGTATACCTTCACCTCTAGCATGACATATCCGAATGGCAGTTACGAATACATTGACTTTAGGGCATGTTTGTATGCATAGAATTGAGTTGAATTGAATTGAATTCTAAGCTGCAATCTGTTTGGCAGTTCAAAGGAATTGAAATGTCAATTCCAGTCCATTCTCGATTAGCTATTCGGTGGCCTGGTCGAAATTCTGACCCAAATCGATGGAATCCTTAGAAATCTCCTCCCAACCGGAACTCTGCCTTCTTCGCTCGCCCCACCCGGTCGTCTCGACCACCGCCGCCACCACCATCGCCCCGCGTGCATCCGCGCCTGCCCGCTCTGCTGTCTCGCGCGCCTGCTCTCTCCCCCTCCCGCTTCCTCGCTCAGCCTCCTCACCTGCCTGCCCGCACCTCCCTGTCATCCTCGATGATACGGCTGCTGGCCGAGCTGGGTGTCGTCGGCATGACACCCGAGGAGGCTGCCACGATGGTCAAGGAGCGACGCAGAAGACAATGACGTGCTTAGCGAGGAGGAGTTCTGCGTTCTCCTGGTGCTTAGCGAGGATGAGTTCTACGTACTGTTATTGAAGCTGGAATTTGTCCACTTGTTAGTTCATTCCGAAATCATTTTGAAGCATGTTCAAGCTTCTGAATCATTAAGCTTTTGATTGATTGGCAAGCAATAAGCACGCCTATTTTTCAGTTCATTCTAAATCATTCTGCGAAGCTTCTGATTCTAGTTCATTCTGAAATAAGTTTTTGTCACTCTGAGAAGCTTGCATAATTGTCATTCTGAGAACGTAATGTGTGAAGCTTGCATGATTTTGCATTGTGGAATCAGTTTTTGTCATTCTGAAAAAGCTTGCAATGTTGTCATTCTGAGAAAGCAATGATTCCGCTTGCGAGCTCCAAACAGGATTTTGATTTGAATTCTAGATCCAATTCTTGGTATAGCCAAACAAAAATGTTGGGAAATGAATTAGTTTCCAAATGACTCAATTCCAAGCAAATCAATTCATGGAATCTGATTCATAGAATTGGATTCTTTTCCAGAGAGCCAAACAGGCCCTTAGTGACATCATATGAATGTTCATAAAAGATCGAGAGCTGAACAATGCCCACGAACTTACAATTCATATAGTATTGATTGATTTGTCAAGTATAATAGCTTCACTGGACACATTCCAATTTTCAAGGGACATCTCATCACTCAAAGGGTTTTGGTGTTTAAATCTCTCTAGCAACAAAATAAGTGGATAAATTCCAGCCAATATTGATTCCTTGAGGAGAATAGAATCTCTCGATCAATCTTACAATTATTTCACTGGTGAGATCAGCTGTCGAAACTTGTCACACAATGACTTAATTAACTGGAAAAATCCCCTCCGGACAACAGCTGAAAACTCTCTTGAAAACTTTCAATGATCAATATATGTACATTGGCAATCCTGGACTTTGCGGGCCTCCTCTTCTGAACAATTGCTCGCCATACTATGAAACAAATGAAAAGTACAATCAAGAGCAGGGCGGTGAAACAGTAGTATATTGTGTACTGTATCATCTTTTTACCTCAGCATGAGCATAGGATTTATGGTGTGTCTTTGCACTGTGTTATGTGCCATTTTTTTGAAACAAAGCATGGACGATTGCCTACGAGACAAGGAGCCATGAAGACCGTTGTCCCGGCTGCTCCTAAATTTAGCAATATACAGTAAACTAAGCAAGCAGCTTCGTTCTCACCTTCATTTGGACGAGAAACCTTTTATTCTTTGAATCTTTTAACCAAACTCGCCGGGACATGGGCAGGCTGGGCCAGGGACACAAGGCAAGATAACACTTTAAAAAAAAAAAACAAAATTGCATTCCATCAAGATGGTCTTATGCCGCATTCGTGTTCTACTTGTCCTTGTGACTTGCTTAGTTAGTTCTCTCCCTCTGTCTACAGAATAATTGTCATTTTTTACTTTTAGAAATTTCTTTTTTTTTTGCAAATATAAATACAAACAAGTCCACTTAAGTTATCTCTAATGATAAAACCATTAACAGCAGAATAAATAGTGTTTTTTTACATTTTTGAAACAACACAGAGTTAAATATGATATTAAAAGTAAAAAATGACAGTTTTTGGGACGAGAGAGCATGCGTATGGGCAACCTCTTGCAACTTCTACTAGTACAAGTAAAAACGAGGTCACTGTGGCCTCTTTGACAGCTCTTATTCTCAAGCAAATATTATTTTAAAGAAAAAGTGATTTTTATTTGATTATGTAAAATAATTTTTTTAAATTAACTAATAAGTTGGGAGCTGAAAAAAATAGTTTCTTTTTATTCTGTCTTAATTCAAAAAGTTTATCTTAAAAAATCAAAAATAAAAAAAAATCATTTCAGATACATAATTATTTCACAGAAAAATCAGCCGTGAATCTTAAATCTCCATCAGCGTAGATGTGATCGCGGAACGCTGAAACTCCAATCTCTACCGTAACACTCTTCTCCCCTGATTCCTGTCGATATATCTTTGTGGTTGGAATTCCCCGTCGCCGCGCGCAATTTCGTCCTTGGTGTGCTCTGCATTCCCATCAATCGCTGTGCTACTTTGACCCTTGATCCTAACAGGTTAGACTAGTACTCCTATGTGGAAGTTGACAAGTCCACCACCAGCTGCACAGCAAGCTTATGCTCATCACAGGACAGGCGCCGCCCAATACAAAAACATGCATCTGTTACCGGCAGAGAAAACAGTGAAGAATGGCCGTGCTAAAGATCCTCCTGCTTTCGATCCTAATAACAACATGGCGCCTTCCCTTCCTCACAGCACAATCGACCACAGTGGAATCAGTGCCTACAGTTGCTTCAACTACTAGAAGCAGCAACACAGGCAACAGCCGCTGCATCGCCCACGAGCGGGATGCCCTTCTTGCCTTCACAGCCGGCCTCTCCGATCCCGACAACTCCCTGTCGTCGTGGAAAGGCGAGGACTGCTGCCACTGGAAGGGCGTCCGCTGCAGCCGCCGCACCGGCCATGTCGTGGAGCTCGCGCTCCGCAGCTTCAAGGAAGTCAATTCAAGCACTGGGTTCCGGGAAGGTCAGATGAACTCATCCTTGCTTGGTTTACGGCACTTGAGGAGCCTAGACCTTCGTGACAACGACTTCAGTGGCGCGCCAATCCCTGGATTCATTGGGAGCCTCGAGGACCTGAGGTACTTCTACGTCTCGAATTCGAATTTTAGCGGGCAGGTGCCTCCCCAGCTTGGTAACCTCTCCAAGGTGCAGTACCTTGATCTGAGCATACCAGGTGCTTCCTCGGCCGATCTTTCATGGCTTGCACGCCTCACTAAGTTACAGTACCTAGACTTGAGTGGTGTTAATCTTAGTAGCGCTATTGATTGGGCTCATGTTGTCAACAAGCTTCCTTCTCTTGTTACACTAAATCTAAGCTACTGTGGGCTCCGGAACGACATTCTATCACCAGGCAGTGCTAACCTTACATCACTTCAGCACGTTGTTCTCTTTCGTAACGAATTTAGTTCCTCTGCTGGAGCCAAGAATTTATTTTGGGATCTACCTAGACTCCTTCACCTTGATATTGGGTATTCTGGCCTACAAGGATCAATTCCTCAACAGTTGGGGAACTCGACGTCGATTGTGAAATTAGATCTTAGTGAAAACAACTTAGTTGGTACAATACCAAGAACGTTTAGGAGCCTGCACAACTTGGAAGACTTGTGGCTGGATGGAAATAACATTTCTGGACCTGTGTCAATCTTTCCAGGGGCGGAGACAAGGCCGGTGCTGCCGGTGCTGCAGCACCGGTCCTGTAGCTAGTTTTTCTATTAAAAATGTTAAAAAATAGCTAAAAAATATTGAAATTTTACTTAAATTCATTTGTTTTAGCACTGGTCTATATGTTTAGCACCACCTGGCACGAGGAGATCTTGGCTCCGCCACTGAATCTTTCCGAAGAGACTTTCAGGAAATAGTCTAAGGCAGTTATCATTACATAGTAACAGTCTGACAGGGAGCTTGCCGGAACAGTTGGGACACCTTAGCAGTCTGACGGTTCTTGATCTCAGCAGTAACAAGCTTTCAGGAGAGTTACCGTTGGGGATACGAGCACTCACTAATTTGACGGTACTACATCTTGGTTCGAACAATCTTCATGGTACAGTCACAGAATCCCACTTGGGATCATTATCTAATTTGAAAAATCTAGAGTTATCCAACAACTCATTAGCCATTGAGTTCCAACAAAGCTGGATTCCTCCGTTTAAACTCTCGATAGTTGAATTACAGTTTTGCAAGCTCGGGCCTAAATTTCCAGATTGGTTAAGATCACAGAACAGTATATTTTTTCTTGACATATCAAATTCAAGTATAGCAGGTCCAATACCTCACTGGTTTTGGATAACATTTTCGGAGACTGATAATTTGGTTTTGTCAAGAAATCAAATCAGCAGCATACTATCACCAACAATGTTCAGGAAAATGAAGGCAACAACTATGGATTTTAGTGACAACCTTTTGGTTGGTTCTGTGCCAACGCTTCCAGAGACACTAGCATCCTTGGATCTCTCCAGAAACAATCTATCAGGCTCTCTACCATCGGATTTTGGAGCTTCAGCATTAACAGCGCTTATTCTTTTCAGAAATTCTATCTCTGGTCGAATTCCATACTACTTTTGTCATTTGGAACATTTAGTTTTTCTTGATTTGTCTGAAAACCAACTATATGGGGCAGTTCCCAACTGTGAGGAGCAAGCAACTACAGAGAATTCAGATGGAAACAAGAGTCTGTCATCAAATATAATGATGTTGAACTTAAACACCAACAACTTGTCTGGAGAATTCCCAGTGTTTCTTGGTAAATGTGAAGGATTAATTTTTATTGACCTGTCTTATAATCAGTTTACTGGGATGTTACCCACATCGATAGGGGATAAATTTCCCTCATTGGCATTTCTAAGTTTGCGTTCAAATTTATTTTTTGGCCACATTCCTCAACAACTTTCCAAGATGAGGTGGCTGCGGTTTTTGGACTTGGCATGTAACAACTTTTCAGGCACAATACCAGAATCACTTGTGCACTTGATAGATATGGCTGTTCCTCCTCAAGAACATAATTTACTTTACCAGATCGTCGACTACGGAGAGAGCATTTTTGACGCTGATGTGATTTCTTACACTGGTACTTCATTGGTGATCATGAAAGGGCAACAGCTTGAATTCACTAGGAATCTTATACATGGTAAATTTTGATTTGTCATGCAACATTTTGACAGGACCTATTCCTCAAGACATTGGTAAGCTTGTTTCATTGAAGAACTTGAATCTATCATGGAATCATCTAAGCGGGGCAATACCTGATAGTATTGGTGAACTGCAATCACTGGAATCATTTGACCTATCCCACAATGAATTGGCTGGAGAAATCCCAATAAGCTTGTCACATTTATTATTCTTGAGTCGCTTGAATCTGTCCTACAACAATTTGACTGGAAGAATGCCATCCGGGAATCAACTGCAAACGCTTATTGACGAAGCATCCATTTACATTGGCAACCCAGGTCTCTGTGGTCCTCCTCTCTACAAAAATTGTTCAAAAGAAAACAATTTGATTCCACCAAGCCCAGAAGGTCACTAAGATGAAGGGGATGAGATTTTCTTTTTCCTTGCAATCGGTTCTGGATATATTATGGGTCTCTGCGTAATCTTATTTCTCTTATTATTCAACATAAATAATTGGAGAAGTCATTTCTTCCAGTTCTCTGACCGCCTGTATGACTGGGTTTACGTGCAAGTGACGCTGAACTTGGCTGGTGGCTCCTCACTCCACTTCTCACGTACAACTGAAAATTTAATGTACTAGAGTTATAGCGAGGACAAAAGTAAGTTTTTATTTGTTTTCAGAGTATTTAGGATTTTTTTTCACACCAATGGCATGTAGCGACTCATCTGTTGTCCTATTGTGGCGCTCATGCTTCTGGATGCAAAATAATGTGACTATTCAAAGAAGTTGCCCATTGTTAAATCGATTATACTCTGTAAGTTTGTAATGGGCTTCTTTCTTAGTGGTTCAGGGTAGCTTCTGTGAGCAAATTTTCTTCACAACCTCGTGTATTACCAGAAGTTTGATAATATCATGGAGTCAATAGTTGATCTCATCACACATTGTTTCATTTGCAATAAAAAAAGAGTTCATCTCCGCTGTAGCAACAGCCTTGTCACCCAGTTCTGATGCTCTAAGTTTTGCGCAATTGATCCCGGTTAGTTTCAATTCCACGTCCCTCCGAGCCATTAAAAAATTTAATGATAAGTACAATATATTGTTATAATTTGCTTTATCATTAGTAGTATTTGAAACATAATTAATAATTTTACACATTTGAATAAACTTTTTGAATAAGATAAAGTTGATGTTAGATAAAGTTGATGTTAGAAGTGAACGGTCTCAATATTTTAAAATTAGAGGGTGATTGATCTTAGCCACACATTTTTTTCAACACTAGCCACGCAGTTGAGCAGCCACCAGATATTTTCAATCAAGAATACAACACGGCTGGGAATTGACCAAGTTGATGGAAGACCATCAGTGCTGCCCCTGCATCAGGACCGATCTGTATTTTCCACACGTCTTTGTTGGGGCAAAGTAACGTGGAGAACTGGGAACCAAAGTTGCCAAACTCTTTGGGACCAGGTCTGGCACTCGTCTTGTCAACTCTGCATGACTCCGAATTTGATCGACGTGTTGGCTATTATTAGGCCAAGGCATTCCTTTATTCATGCAGAAGATTAAAACCTCCAGAGACAAAATACATCCCAGAAGAAGCTGCTCGATCGACCATGGCCATGTCACGGCGCCTGATCCAAGTTACAGTGATCCTTACCATATGTAGCATCCTTTTGCCGGCCATGCCTACACTTCCAGCAAGCACCCTGTGCATCTCCCGTGAGCGGGATGCCCTTCTTGCCTTCAAAGCAGGCCTCACAGATCCGGGCAACTACCTGTCATCTTGGCGAGGGCAAGACTGCTGCCAATGGAATGGCATTGAATGCAGCATCCAGACCGGCCATGTTGTCAAGCTCGAAATCAACGGTTTGGATACTGGGTCTTTCAATAATAACAACCAAACCGGAGCTATAGGAGGCAAGGTAAACTCTTCCTTGCTTGCTTTGCAACATTTACAAACCCTCGACCTCTCCAGGAACAACTTCGGTGGTATATCGATCCCAGAGTTCATCGGTCACATCAGCAGCTTGAGGTTTCTTGACCTCTCTCACTCCAATTTTAGTGGGCGAATCCCATGCCAGCTTGGCAACCTTTCAAATCTGAAAGAATTACAGCTAAACTTCAACAACCTGTATGGTAGAATCCCACCCCAGCTTGGCAACCTTTCAAATTTGAACCAATTATGGCTAGACTCCAACAATCTGCATGGTAGAATCCCACCCCAACTTGGCAACCTTTCAAATCTGGAAGAATTACAGCTAAGCTCCAACAACCTGCATGGTAGAATCCCACCCCAGCTTGGCAACCTTTCAAATCTGAAGGAATTATGGCTAAACTCCAACAATCTGCATGGTATAATCACTGAAGACCACTTTGCAAATATGACTAGTCTAAAGCATCTCTGGATTTCTGATAACTCCTTAACCATGCTGGTGCCGAATGCATGGAACCCGCCATTCACATTAATTTCAGCAGGATTTAGATCTTGTGTGCTGGGGCCCCAATTTCCAGCATGGCTTGGCCAACCATTTTACACGCTAGATATTTCAAACACAAGCATACATGACTCCATACCTGGTCAGTTTTGGATTGGAAATTCTGGTGCCCAATTTTTGGATTTGTCAAGGAATAAGCTTGTTGGCAGGCTCCCCACATATTTCCTCTTCGGTGATTTACAAGCAGTATCGTTGGATATCAGTTCTAACCAACTTGTAGGCCCGATTCCAATGCTCCCAAAGAACCTAGTGCACCTGGACCTCTCTGGAAACAATCTATCAGGTACCCTGCCATCAGATATTGGGGCACCAATGCTGAGGAATCTCATTCTTTTCAAAAATTCTATTTCTGGAGCCCTTCCCTGCTCCTTGCTTCAGCTGCAACATTTGGAATTTCTTGATCTATCAGAGAACCTATTAAATGGAACATTGCCTGATTGCCTTCCCAGGTCCACAGCATCAAGTATTACCATGCTTAATTTAAATAACAACAATCTTTCAGGAACATTCCCATTGTTTCTTCAGAAGTGTAAAGAGTTAATATTTCTTGATCTTGCATACAATAATTTTTTTGGGACTTTACCATCATGGATGGGGGAAAAATTACCACATTTATCACTTCTACGGCTACGCTCAAATATGTTTTCTGGAGGCATTCCCACCCAACTCACCAGGATGAAGGGACTTCAATATTTGGACCTTGCATATAACAACTTCACAGGAAACATTCCGCGGTCACTTGGAAATCTGAGAGCTATGACCCTCACTCCTGATAACAAGAGCGCCCTCTTCGAAATTGTTCACTTTGGAATTGCTGGTGTTTACCTTTACATGCCTGTTCGGACTGATAGTTTATTGGTGGTCACAAAAGGCCAACAACTTGAATTTACTACAGGAATCGCATACATGGTGAACATTGATTTATCTTGCAACAGTTTAACGGGACAAATACCTGAAGAAATCGCACAGCTCGTTGCACTGAAGAACTTAAACTTGTCGTGGAATCATCTCAACAGCAAAATCCCCTCAAGTATTGGTGGATTACAGGCACTAGAATCTTTTGACCTATCGCATAATGAGCTATCTGGTGAAATCCCTAGCAGTATGTCAGCTCTAACATCACTGATCCACTTGAACTTATCGTATAATCATTTATGTGGAACAATACCTTCTGGTAATCAGTTGAGAACTCTGGATAACCAGGCATCCATATATATTGGCAACCCAGGTCTTTGTGGTCCACCTCTCCCAAATAATTGTTCAGGAACTAACCTTGATCCAGGCAACCCTGAAGAGAAACAAGGCATGAGTGATTCGGTTTCATTCTACATCAGCATTGGCGTTGGATGGGTAGTAGGTCTTTGGACCATTTTCATTGTTTTCTTATTGAAGAGGAAATGGAGAATTGTTTACTTTTCGTATACAGACCGCATGTATGATTGGTTTATGTGCAAGTGGCTGTGAGTTGTGCAAAAATGACACGAAAAATGGGTCTATGCAGTGATCACAACTAGGGGATGACCCTGTTACATCTGTTCAACCAAAGTTCATGGCTCTCTAATCTCTTATGTTGTAAATAAATTATAGTCCGGCCACATATAGCTTGAAGATTTGGTATGTCATCTTTAATGGCTTCAATGCTTATTCTAGAATTCATGTAAAAATAATCAGTTGTGGAAGCTATAATCTCTGGTGTGTACATGAGTTTAAACATCCATCATGAATAAAGATGCGGCTCTTGTTTCATGCTGTGTGCATTTTGTTACATCATTTTGTACTCTATAGGATGAATTGATGGTAACCCCGAAGAAAATGGTTTAATCCTCTATACTTGTTGTGAAACTGAGTGTATGGATTATCTACAAATCAACCGTTACATAGGCCATACAGGTTCACCTTGAATTGTAAGTGTTGTGTATAGGTGTGGCACGGAATTTAGTTGGTAGGCTGTCTACTGGTAACCAAAAAGGCACAGCAAAATTCATTTTACTCGCATTCTAATTTACAAGGCATCAACATTGCTAAAGCCCTTAGCTCAGCAAACATCTTTTGCGGTTCGCGCTTAGAAAATCGTGGAGAATTTAGCCTCCAGCTGTTTTGAGTCCTGAACTCCTGATACCGCACATGTGAATTGGGAATGAAACTTGCAGTTTGGTCGCATACCTGAACAAGTGCGCCCCCAAGCTTGGAGCTTGTCCGGATAGGATACCACCACACAACGGCACCACCCAGGGCTATGAGTCGACGTCGGGTTGCCGAAGGCACACACTGTCGCGCCGTTCCACATCGGCTGGAACGCCGCGGATCCTCTCTGAATCCCTCCCCTCTCCCCGCCCGACCACACCTGCCTGTCCGTTGCTGATGTGGTGTGGGGGTGCCGTCGCCCATCCCCACCTGGGCTCGCTGGGTCACGCTGATGAAGGCGAGAAGAGCTTGCCGGGCCGTTTTGGGCAGGCCCACCTCACGGTTTGGCACAAATTGCCACGGATGGATGCCTTCTCGGCCCAGTAATTTCCCAGCTACGGCGGCTTCCCTCCTTGTGCGCATCCTCCGGCGCAAGCATCTCCTCCCGGCTCCAGCAGCCTCTTTCATGAAAGGTAGTACTCCGTAACAACTAAGGGACTGTTTGTTTGCATTAGAGGTTATGAAAATTTATTGGATTGTGAAAATTTATTAAAAAAATAGATTGTAAAAAGTTGTTATACAAAAGCTGAAATAAACAAATAAATTGTGAGATTGTGAACTAAAAATTGTATATGGTGTGAGATAAAATTTGACAAAAACTATAATAAAGTAAATTGTGAGATTGTGAATTTTAAAGGTGCAACGAGTGAAATGTGGAGCAAAATCTAAACTGTTTGTTTCTACTAGCACTACTAAAAACATAATCTTAAAATCTCTAATGAAAACAAACAGGCCTAAACATGACAAATTAGAAGAAATACTTGAAACTGGACAAACAACGCACCGAGACATCCTGCCAATGATGTACTGTCATATGATGTGACACAGAATTCACTTGGGCTGTTATCTATGCGTATATTTGCATGACATATTAATATGAGATAAAAACGGAAGAACATCACAACGATAGTTCTCCTTTCATTGATCGCTTTGTGAAAGTTAACCCTGTTATCACGGCCAACAGTAGCTATAATACTATCGAAACCAATTTGAGACCGTTCTGCTTCATTTTTTTTTTCTCTTTGATGAATTTCGTTTTAAAATTGTTGTTGTTAAAGATAACAATTCTAGTTCAAAAATGAACTTAACCTAACCGAGAATTTGAGAACCCAGGACCGCTATCCCACACGATCGACAAAATTCACCACCATGTTTCAAAGATAAAAAAAAAATGTTCAGAGCGTGTTGTCACATGTGGCATGCTTACTATCGTTCTCACGACCAGATGCCGTTCACATGGGCATGCAGGTCGATGTAACTGTTTCTCCTCCATTCACGTGACTGGTGAAGCCGATGTAACCACCGTAAGAATCCTCGAGTCATCCAAAGGAACAAGGACAACTTGAGTTTGAGAGCCATTCCGTAGCCACTAGTGTGCCGTTGACTGCCACATGTCCATTCTATAATATTTCTATATATAGAATATGATATCTAATATTACATCCGATTATCTTCTCAGTTTCAGTTCTGAATTTGCTTTTGAGCTGGGGGAATTTTCACAGATATTTGCAGCTAGTACATCATTTAAAAGTTGTCTGATCTTTTGTTCTTGTTTTAAGTATAACATTCTGTTTCTAGCAGGCTTGTAAAGTTTTTTTTTTTTGTAATATGTATTTTGTGTGGACGGTTTGTACAGATATTCGCAAGTTGCCATCAATTGGATGCCGAAGAGTAAAGATTTTTATATTTATTCATATAAAAAAATTCATCTTTTTCTACTTTATCATAAAATATTATCTTTCAAATCGACAGATCCGTAACACGTACAGAGGCCACAAGTCATCAGTAAATGAAAATTTTGCAGCACCATGCATGTATATTTACGGATCAGGTTCTTACAGAACATGCGACAGTTACAATCTCCGACGGGCATCCGCCCTTTCCAGTACTTGTACATTTATCCTGTTGTACAATACAGCACATTCAAATGCATACATCTACCGTAGGCACAACATCCCAGCTTCACCGCCGCCGCTTACTTGCCGGGAACGAAGTTGGTGGCGTAGGCCCACGCGTTGTTGTTGACGGGGTCGGCAAGGTGGTCGGCCAGGTTCTCGAGGGGGCCCTTGCCGGTGACGATGGCCTGGACGAAGAATCCGAACATGGAGAACATGGCGAGGCGGCCGTTCTTGATCTCCTTCACCTTGAGCTCCGCGAACGCCTCGGGGTCATCGGCGAGCCCCAATGGGTCGAAGCTGCCACCAGGGTAGAGTGGGTCGACGACCTCACCAAGTGGGCCACCCGCGACGCGGTACCCCTCGACGGCGCCCATAAGCACCACCTGGCACGCCCAGATGGCCAGGATGCTCTGGGCGTGGATGAGGCTCGGGTTACCGAGGTAGTCCAGACCGCCCTCGCTGAAGATTTGGGACCCGGCCTTGAACCACACGGCCTCACCGAACTTGACGCCGTTGCGGGCGAGCAGCTCCGGGAACACGCAGCCGAGCGCGCCAAGCATGGCCCAGCGGCAGTGGATCACCTCCAGCTCGCGGTTCTTGGCGAAGGTCTCAGGGTCGGCAGAGAGGCCGGCGGTGTCCCAGCCGTAGTCCCCAGGGAACTCACCGGTCAGGTAGCTCGGGGGCTCGCCGGAGAGTGGGCCAAGGTACAGGACGCGGTCGGGACCGTACCACGGGCTGCCAGAAGCAGCCACCTTGGGCTTGGCCGCGGTCTTGCGCATAGTGATGCGGCCCTCGCCGAACACATCACGGGTGCTGGTTGCCGGCTTGCCGACGAGAGCGCGGGAGGAGAGGGCCATTGTGGCGGCTGCCATGTCGATCAGATCACTAGCTTCTTCCTCTGCTGCTCTGTTTTGTGTGTGGTGTGTTGTGTGTTTCACTGGCACGGCGCCTGCTTATATGCAGATGTATGGGATAGAGTGACATCTTTTGCTGCCTTGGGATTGGCTGGTTGGTCTGGGAGGATGATGGATTAGCACCTGACGTGGCACCTGAGCGGCAGCGGGGGGGCCCAGTGGTATCTCACTGAAGAATCAAGGGGTGCCATGTAGGAAGACGCCCACCCACTCAGAAAAGGCCAGATGGCATTGCGAAAGGAGTGGATGAGATAGGCTCAGTCCGTCGGTGTCACATTTCACGTGCTTCTTGCTAATTGTCCAAAGCAATTTTTTGAACTTCTGGTTTTGGCGGCGGGCAGCCGGTTACTTCAGGTTTTTTGTAACATGTTGGAGCCCCATCTGTACAGATCAAAACTGACAAAATTGTATGATGTTCTCTCGCACCTGATTGACTACATATTTCCTACCGTCGATTTGGCGATCAACGCTCAAGATCTTTCATCTAAAAGCTTCAGAGAGATGACAATCTCTGCTCTACCTCTCAAAACCATGTACAGGGCCCCTCGCAGCTAATTGACTGGTTGTTTCTTACCGTCGATTTGGTGATGAGCGCTTAAGATTATTTCCTTTGAAAGGTCGGTTACTTATGGGTATGGGTGTACAATCTGAAGATGCAGGTTAGAATCCCCTTCAATGCGAATTTGGATGCCTATTTTCTTCTAAAACAATGTCACTTAGATGACAAGAACTCCCAAACTACACCAAAAGTAGAAGAATTCAAAACCCCCGTATATCCACGGTAAGCAAATCAGTTCCAGCCAACTTCAAGCAGAATCTCTCTCTCGGCGCCAATGCTGGAGTTTTGGGCGGGGATTCCAGGGTACAGAAAATCGACCTATCCACGAACATGCCACCAGGTAATACTCATAGACATTGGCAATCTTCCACTTCAATAATTTCAAGTCAAGATAAGGGCACCCTTCAAGCTTTACCCTGACGTACAGTTCCTTCACGTGCACAGATAGGAAAGAGAAAGATAGCGCGTAGCGCCTATTTTGTCAGTCCACCAATCTCCGTTATTCCTCAAGGCTTTCGGATTTTTTACAGCATAAACAATATACTTTGAAAATTTATTATTGAACCTATAAATTATAGAAACATATAATGTCATTCACACAGATAACAAATTCACTTAAAAAAAATAATGTTTCAAATCTCGAATATGCAAATTTCTCGTTATTCTTGTGAGGCCCAAAAAGTTTCGGGTATTGCTTCAGAACCGCACACGTCGTTTCGCGCATCTTTATCATGCACTAATAGGATATTCGGATAACGGGATAAGTGATTTGCACGACATGAATGGACCGTGGAGGCTGGAGCTGCAAGATGCAGGGAACTAAAATACTGATTGGTACCGGGAAAACTTGGGTGCGGTGACGCGCGATGCAACAAGCAGGGTTTTAATTGGACCGATGTGGGATGAAGGTGTCATCACGCACAAAGCAGACAGGCCGTTCATTCCGGATTGTAATATCTGGTTCCTGTCATCGAATCGCAAATCGAATCTTTATTCTGCTGGAAGGTTTCTTGATCGCATAGAGTGGTGGTGTATATACTCCCTCTGTTTTTAAAATGATATCTCGGTTGATTTCAAATCTCAATTTTAATAAATTCGTTTTATTTAAAAAATTAGTTTATATGTGTAAAATTTTAAACTATATTTTAAATACATTTGATGATAAAATAAATTATAACAAAATATACGAAATTTATCATAAATTTTTAAATAAGATGAAAAATCAAAATTGAAGTTTAAAATTAACGACGACATCAATTTAAGAACAAAAGAAGTACCTCGATAAGATTCTTGGTAGCATGTGAAATCGTGAAAAGGACAAACAAATAATCAAAGATCAGTTGCAACCATGTAGGAAACCATAAGAGTTTCCCATGTTGTCAACAATCTCGAAAAGAGGGAAAGAAACAAGCACGGATGAGACTGTAAAAGGATGCAAGCAAAGAGGCGTACCCTCTGCTGCACGTTGTGGCATGGCAGCCATGCCGAGGTAACTTACAATTTCAGCTCCTAGAACTACAAGGCACCCCCATGGATTTGGAGCGAGACTGCAAGCAAGCAACAGAGAGAAAAGGCGGAGAGATTTAAGGCGCCGCCACGATGATGAATGATGGCGTCGGTCCTTGCGTGGTGAAGATGTATACTCACTTTATTTTTAAATTGATAAATTGATCGAGTGGTTGACTTCTAACTAAAGATGAAAGTTATTGATTTTTTTTATCGATAGGTCGGCTTAAAATTTTTTAAATAAACTAATTTTTCTCTCTATCTCTTTCCCACTTTGACCAAAATACGCATTAGATATCCACTTTTATCTCTATTTTTAACATCTAACTTTGACTTATTTGTCTATTTCAAAAAAAATTTGATAAATTTTATATGTTTTATTATAATTTGATTCATCATTAGAGTAAGATTTTGCCATCTGCTTATATCAATCAGCAGGTGTAAAAAACACGAAAAATGAGACAATAACGAAAAAGAGCCAAAACAAAAGGAGTCGATGAGTACTACTACACACGGCACCAGTGTGGAGTCACGGCGGCTGAAAGCAGATGGCAACGCGAACACAACGGAGGAACTAGGAACGCGTCAGTCTGACTCACAGGTGGCGACGCGGAAACCCTCACAAGTCAGCCCCGCCCAGTGGGCGGCCTGGCCTGCCTATAAAAGCAAAGGAAGAGCAGCGTGAACGGCACCCACCCAACTCCGCCGCCCATAGCGCGATATAAAAGAAACCAAGTGTCAGTCTCACCGAAGCAGCGGGAGGCCGTTGCCAGCCAGCCGTCGATGGCCTCCGCCTCCGCCGCCGCTGACGATGTTCACGTGGTGGTGGTGTTCGACTTCGACCGGACCATCATCGAGTGGGACAGCGACGACTGGGTCATCACCAAGCTCGGCGCCACCGATGCGTTCCAGCGCCTGCGCCCCACCATGGGCTGGAACGCCCTCATGGTGCGCACGGTGACACGTCTGGGCCTGACTGGCCACGTCCCGTCCAGGTCCATCATCCATGACGCTCACCGCCTCTGTCTCCCTCCTGTGTTCTTCTTTTCCAGGACAGGATGATGGGGGAGCTGCACGCGCGGGGGAAGACGGCGGAGGACATCCGTGCGTGCCTCCGGAGCGCGCCGCTGGACGCGCACGTCGTCTCCACCATCACCGCGGCGTCGGCGCTGGGGTGCGACCTGAGGGTGGTCAGCGACGCCAACACGTTCTTCATCGAGACCGTCCTGGAGCACCACGGCGTGCTCGGCTGCTTCTCCGAGATCAACACCAACCCGGCTTGCGTCGACGCCGACGGCAGGCTCAGGATCTCGGCGTTCCACGACTCCGCGAGCGAGCCTCACGGGTGCGGCCTGTGCCCGGACAATATGTGCAAGGTATGGGTGGATGGCCAGTAAGACGGCACATCAGCTCGCTTATTCAATTGTCAACAAGTGGAACATCATGATCTGTCCAAAATGAAACAGTAAAACATTATAACAAATTCCGAAAATAAAGCATAATTTTATTGTGCAGTTCAAGAATTTTCGAAGTGTCTTTAATTCCGGCTTAAATCCTTTGTCTGTAAATTATTCATAGAAAAACTGAACACAGTGAGGATCCATGATGGCATACTATTAAACTAAAATTTTGCTTACCATATGCAGGGCAAAATAATCGAGAGGATTCAGGTGACTAGTGGTGCCAAGAAGCAGCATTTCATCTACATCGGTGATGGGAAGGGCGATTACTGCCCCTCCCTTAAGCTGAGAGAAGGGGACTATGTCATGCCAAAGGAGAATTACCCCCTGTGGAACCTCATCTGCAGCAATAAAGAGCTTCTCAAGGCTGAGATCCATCCATGGAGTACCGGCAAGGCACTGGAAAAGACTCTACTTAAACTGGTAAATAAGTTGATCGGTCCACCTGCATCAGCGTCCCAGTTGGACTACAAATGCGAGATGAGCAATCCAGTATCCACTGAAGTAGGCCACAGTCAGGCTCTCCCTGTGCCACATTGAGCAGCAATCGATTCTAGTTCGCAGATACAGGCATGATTGCCTGGTCACATCAGAATGTCTGGACTTGTAGAAGTCCTCAGTCTGCAATCATCCCAATATGTCATGCAATTTGGAATATTGCAATTTAGCAGATTATGTGTTCTATATCACTCAAAAACTATAGTATGATATGGAAGAATATGAATCAATAATTAATTGCTGGAAATATCATTTCTTCAGAAAAAACAAAAGTTCCAGTACCATACTTCAGTATTTTAAGAGTGAATTGCACAAAACACTACCTTTTGGAGCCATATCGTCACATTACAGATTCTAGCACTTGTTGCACATTGCACCAGGTTTTAGCCTAAAAAATTTCACTTTGCACCACTTTTTAACATTTAACATTTTTAGTATCGTTGGTTCGGTAATTTCAGTCATTCCGTGAATTAAGTAAGCTGCAGAACTGGTTCAGTAATTTTCGGTTGTTATAAGTTACTTTTTAAAACTGATTCAGTAATTTCTAGTTGTTCTAAGTAGTAACTTTTAGAACTAGTTCAGTAATTTAAGATTAAGTAATTTCAGTTGTTCAATAAGCTGCAAAATTGGTTCAATAATTTCTAGTCGTTCAGTAATTTCAGTAAGTTTAAGTAACTTTTAGAGTCAATTCAATAATTTCAGCAAGTTCAATAACTTCAAGAATTGGTTCAGTATTCCTGTTGTTCAGTAATTTTAATAAGTTGTAGAACTGGTTCAGTAATATAAAGTCATTCTGTATTAGGAAGTTAAGTAAGTTACAAAGCTTATTCAATAATTCTAGTCGTTCAATAATTTATAACATGTAAAACTTCATCAGTAATTTCCAACAATGCTAAAAAGTGGTGCAAAGTGAAAAATTTTAGATTAAAAACTGGTGCAATGTGCTACAATTGATAGAACCTAGTGTAATGCGACAATATGGCTCCAAAAGGTAGTGTTTTGTGCAATTCACTCGTATTTTAAACTGTTTTAAGCATATACAACAGTCAATAGAGTAACATAGTGGTTTAGATATCCTACACAATGGCAACACTGAACTTTCAGTGGTAAAAGGTTCACACACTTGTTATCGATGCAATGATGGCAATGCCTAGTTTTTCACTCTTCAATATTGATTTGGTTGAGCTGCACTGACTTCGATCTGCAAGGAAATACCAAAGGCAATCTAAACAATATCTGGTCAGTATTAGTACCACTTACCCTGGCAACCCTTGTGTATGCATCTGCAGCAGATAGGATCATAGGTGTTTCACTTACATTTCAACAAGGCAGCTGTTCAGTACAGCATCAGTTTACAGGCCTCTCTTGATCACTAGAGCATGAATAGCCATTCCAGATCTTGCAGGATCATCTTACATGCCATATTTTGGAACAGCCAGAGAACCAGTAGAGTGCGCTGGATTACCTCGTCACTGGGACACTGCCACTGGAGTCCACAAGCTTCTCAAAAAGAGAAAAAAAGCCACTTAATATCCAGAGCATGCCAATGGAATAGATCATACCATGAGCACTGATTGTTCACGAGCCACCGTTTTGTTGGACCGAGATCAGCATAGGGGTCATGAACCCTGCAAATGCTGCTGCAATGTTCGACTCCACCATGCACCCTGACATGTAAATTCCTATCATCAAGCTCAGGGCCTCGTTGCCGTCGCCCTCCGCGGTATGTGCTTAACTAACACCATAGTCGACCAAGTGACCATGTCCCCGTGTCGGCATTCCGTCGAACACATTCCAGGCATTGGCCCGTAAATTCCCTACAGTACATGTCTACTTGTTGAGCGGGGTCCACAGGGAACCCTGCGGGGTAGTTTTCCGCACGAATCGAAGGGTAGAAGGCGCGAGAGAACCTGCCGGAGCAGCGCGCGCTGCACGCAAGGGGACTGGACCTTGTTCTTGTAGGCGTGGGAGTGGGCGTCACAGGAGGCGCGGAGGCGCTCATCGGAGCAGAACGAGAGGATTGCACCACGGTAAGAGGATTTCCGCGACGGCGTTAAAAGAAAGTGTGGTCGGGCCGGTTAGATATATATTTCCTTCGTTTCTACGTTTTCATTAAATATGTTTAAAATGCAATTTATAATTTTATATATTTAAATTAATTTTTTAAATAAAATAATGATGTTAAAAATGAAAGGATACACTAACGGAATGACCTGCAAACGGATGATATAAATCAGGTTATATCTGAAATTTTTAAAAAAAATTGTAATAACATGCATCAAATTGGCTCGTGATGGTAGGGAAGAAACGACGGATGGTGGATTTGGGCTGAACTGGAGATGCTTAGTTGCGCAAGAGTTCACCGAAAATGTATTTCTGCGGATACACGTCTCCAGTAAGAACGCAGCTGCATCTCTTGCTTCCACCTGTACACTTCTGCATTCCACTAACCAAATTTAAATAAAATAGCCACACACCACGAGATATCTTCTTCACGATCCATAAGCCGACCAATCCATAGCAGAAAAAGAAAACGATCTACGAATAGCCAGGCCACAGGGGTCACGTGCACACGTCACAACTCCAACGAAGTCAAGCACGACTGCACCGTAACTGTACACAGGAAATGTTAAATTTTTCATTAGTTCCAACTGGTTCTTGGGATAACAACAAAAGTACTCTTCATTACAGAAGCATGGCGATGCAGATCTATGCTTTGAAGTCTCTAGACTATATAACGATTAATTGAGGAACAGAGTGCATCTCGCCATGCAAGTGTCAAGTTAGCTAACAGTTACTACTATATCCGAAAGCCTACTTGGAGTCAAGACCTTCTGTTGCAGATTATTATCCTAGCCACTCCCATACAGAGCAGAAACTGAAGGTACTGAACGACATCACTAAGACACGGCATCTGGAACATGACTGGTCCACGCTCCAAAGAGGCAGTCGTCCAAGAAACTCTCTGAAGTAAGCATTAGCGGGATGAACTTGCTTCTCATCAGTCTGTTTCTGCCATCTCATCGTCAGACTGCGGGTTCTCTACCTCACTGCCACTGCTCATGCCATTAGCGGCAGAGATGAAGTAATCCTTAGCTGAGCTGTCTTCAACCTTGTACTTCACAAACTTCACCGCTGCAAGGTCTTCATTTTCACAGCCCTTCCTTTTCCGTATGCCATTAACAGCCACCTTCATTGACTCCGCAGCAGCCATGAAAGCATTATCTGCAGTCTCCATCTCCTCAGCTTCTTCATCCTCGCTGGATTTCGCATCCATAACCTCCCCAACTCTCTGCTTATCAATGAAAAAAAGCTCCGCATCTGAATGGATCATCCTGCTCCCATAGCCATTCTTGACTCCATCATAAGTAATCCTCCCCTTGATCCAAGAACTGTTATCTCCAAATACTTTGAGCCCCTTGTCTTCAAGGTTGACAAGCCAATCTGTGAAAATGAAACATGTACAGTTTTACACCACTTCATAAGGCATAGCTTAAAATCAATGAGGCCATTTCATATCTGCACATACTGAGAAGAGCTTGAGGTGTGTTAGCAACTGGTTTGCTTAGTTGGTTAAAGCCAGCTTGACGGGTGGCCCACTTGATGAGATAACTGGGAACATTTGAAGTCGAAAACGCATTGATAAACGATATTGCTCTCCCTTGATCACCTTTGCTCCTATAAAAATAAATGAAATGAGAAGAAACTTCCAAGACCAGCTAAGTTTTGATTCCCATAACTGTTTTCACCTGGCTTCATTGATCGCATCATGAGTAATAATTAATCTTGATACAAACATATGCAAAAGGGAACTATCAGCTTGATCAACTCCAGCTTCATTGTTAGTGAAAGAATAATCCACCAAAATCAGAGCATCATAAAGCACATCTCTCAACAAGATTTCATCATCAGCACTCTGAGTCAGAAAACAAGTGTAACAAAAGTGAGATGAATAAAGAATACGATAATGTCACTAACACAACTCATATTCGTCAAACAATTTTAGTCCACTATTGTGAATGATATGAATAAACATTACATACAGAACATATAGCCAACTAGTCACATGGAATAAGGCATCACCATATATAAAAATTCAATAGCTAAGAATTATTGGAAATGGTTCCCTGTGAATTACAGTGAAAATATAAACTATAAAGTAGCAGGCCTAATCATGAACACAACAACTAAAGATAACTGGCAGTGGAAACCCTGGCTTGCCCGTTCCACACTATAAAAGATAATTATACCTAATGACTATGCTCAGAATCAAATATACATAAGAAGATGATACACAGATCAGACTTAAACCTGTTTCCATAGAACAACGATGGGTACAACTCCGACCCAAGTCACGCTCCTTGAGGATATTGACATCAAATGGTACAGTAACACCAGCTTTGTGAAACACAACAGTAACTACTCTTCACCTCTTTAGTTTCCACAATTTAAGAATCCTGAGTCCAAGGACAATTGAAGTACAAAGCAACAAGTTGCACGGTTCTTATCTGACAAAGGTGATCCATGCTAAGTAACTACTTCTCAGCATGATGACTGGTGTTTAATTTAAGGCATGAGCTTATAACGAGAGTTGCTATGTATTTATGATGTTTCATTTAACTACCTCAGATACATTATGAATGTTAAATTAAATTACTTCCAGAAGCTTTATAAGTTTGTTAAAGAGTAGCTAATGCATAGAATTTATAGCTAGCAAAGGCATAAGCTACAAAAATGGTACCTTAAAAATTGGTTGGGTCAAAAACACATACCAGTAGAGAATAAACAGGCAGAGGACGGTTCAAAAGCATGTTCAGCAGGACCCCTGTTAATCCAAAGACAAAGGTGCCATTACAAATTTGACTTAAAACAACGATGCTTAAAGACATGAACCTGTAAATCATCCACTAACCGAAAAATTGCTGGTTCTGGAAGACAGGAATGGAGCTAACCGCCCAGACCCTGAGCTCCTTCCGCAGCTCAGCACGGGGCACTCCAGTTGCATTTTGCACCTTAAGGCAGAGCCTGAGCAGGAACGCCTCAGCCACCACGACCCCAGCGAGGTACTCGACGCTGCAGCCTTCCTTCATGAGCTCCCGCCTCGCCTCGTCCCCGGCGAGCGGGAATAACACCTGGAACGGGCACCTGTCCCTCGAGTGCCGCACGCTCCACACCTTGACGAGCTCGCCAAACGCCGGTAGCAGCCTCTCTCCATCGACACCGACCCCGACGCCACCCGCGGAGGCGGTGGTGCGGCTGCTGCAGATGCTGATGTAGCTGAGCACGGCCTCGACGAGGTTCTCGGCCTCCCTGCGCGGCAGGTCGGTGTGAAAGAGATCTGAGATGACGGGCGCCAGGAGCGCGAGTGGCTTGGCGGCGGTGGGCGAGGAGGCGGCAAAGTTGGAGAGAAGCTGGAGCAGGGACCGGAGGTCGCCAGGGCTGTCGTGGAAGTTGAGAGCAGAGAAGAACCAAACGGCCTCGAGCGGGGGATCCGGGTAGGAGCTGAGGACACGGGAGAAGACGCGGTGGAAGTTGGCGAGGTCGGCGGCGCCCTTGGCCGGGGCGGCGGAGACGGCGGCGAGGAAACCGGAGGCGGAGTCGCGGAGGAGGGTCTCGAAGCTGGAGAAGCAGAAGGCGGTGCCCATGGAGGGGAAGTCCACCACGATGGAGCCGGCGGCCATGGAGCGCAGGACCGGGGACGGATTCGGGCGAATGGGGTGCCGAAACCCTAACCCTAGGTTCGGGGCGAAGTGGAGTGGGGGACGGAGTTTCGGGGAGGTCGAGGGGTTTGGTTGGTTGGGAATGGGGGTTTGGGTTCAAGATGCGAGTACAAAATGGTCGGGCTCTTGAGGCTTGCGGCCGGCCGTGGGTGGTTTTTGAAGACGGAAGAGGCGGGAGAGGTGACACTGATCGCCGGACCCCCGCTGTCGGTTATAGAAGAGGAGCAACGGGAGATGGCTGTCTGGGCTGGAATGGGCTTCCGTTGGGCTTTAGAGTGACTTTAGAACTGGGCTAAAGATTATCTTCGAATTGGGCGATAACTGCTGTGTTGGCATGGGTATGCCTTTCAATCAAAATAGAGATAATTCCTTATTTGATCAAAATTCATTGCTTTCCCTTTATGTCTCTTTCTGATTTAAACTTCTTATATATCCTAAAATTCATTTTTAATTCTTCATTTTGACCCTTCCGTCAGTTTTGTCTTCTAACGGTGTTAAGTGAGGACTGAAATGACTATTTTACCTCTGAGCATTATATTTGTTTCATCTTGTCTATTTTTTTCTTTTTTGCATGATTTGATAATTTCATAATTATAAAATTTTCTATGTGGCATTCGGTCCATAAATTTGTGCATATTATAAAACCATATAAAAGGGGGGAAAAGCTCAAAATGAAACAAATACAAACTCAAGGGTAATAAATGGTCAAAAAAATGCAAATAGGGCCTTTGTCTTGCCTTGTCTTCTCCTTAGTCTCTACTTTAAAAAGTATAATTTTTTTACGTATACATAGTAAAATATTTAAATTAGACTAAATACACGTAGAAAATACACTCAGAGTACTTTTTTTTACAAATCTGACAGATAAAATATTCTTATAGATACCCTAATATGTACGTGGTTTCTGATCTTCTGTCATGTCGTAGTAACTCTTAATTTGATAGAGATGCGACACACAATCGATCCGACCTTAAATCAACATAATTCGAACCTAACAATCGCAGCACCATCTCTAATTATCAACCGTGCACGCACAATTAACCTCAACAAAAAAGCTAATCTCAACCTACGAATCGATAAACACAAGCAAGAACAAGAAAAAAACACAACTCAATTACAAAATCTGATTTAAAATCTGTTTGATAACAGTTGAAATCAAGAAAACCCTAAATCTAATGATGGCGACTACTTTAGGGCGTCCTTAGAAGCAAACCCTAATATTAATAGACTTAGGAAAGATATACAGTCCAATGGACAAAAAATAGTATCGCAGCACCAGAGCAGTTTCTGGATGTCATTTTGTTTTAACGATTCCTGTTGAATCTGGCCGAATTTAGAGATGAGACATGTGCCGTTGAAAAGGCTATCTTCTTAGTTTTCTATCTATATCTAAAACGTCTAAAACATATCCTGTATACGACCTGGATATCCATTTTAATGCAGGCTGCTCTTAGAATCTGAGCAACTTGACTCTAAGTTGAATTGAATCTTCTCCAGAGTCCCATGTGCCTTGCTGATATTCAGCATCTCCAAATTCTTCTTCGTCCTTCTCTTGATACTCTCTAATATTTTTAGTCATGATAGAATCATTAGATAATAATCTATTCTCAAAAGACATATATTTAAGAACGAGTTCACTTCTAAATTCGATTATTGTGTATGAGCTATGACAAGTGAAGCATTGTGTGTATCAAAAAAGGAATGTTCTCATCACACCCCTTACAAATATAAAAAACGAGCTATTCTGAATCTTTCAAATCTTAGGTACACAAAAACCATTGTTAATTAACAAAACATAACTAGATATAAAAAAGTTGTTAAAAAACAAAACAAATTCATTTTTTAAATATTATTAATATTAATGGTGAAAAATGAGAAAATTAAAATTTTAATATTAATATATTTTTTAAGTTAATATTTTTCTTAGATCGTAGTGTTAGTATAAGTACTAGTCTTAGTAGTATATTTGTCATTGTGACTTACTTCTCCTTCTCTTTCCTAAAT
>BCLH01001530.1:11736-79640 GCA_001602315.1 Zoysia pacifica | reverse complement strand
AACAACCTCATAATCAATTTCTATCAAACGGGCCCTTAAGTACTACTCAAATCATGATCTCTGCATCACGGAGAACAAAAAAAAAAAAAAAAAACATGACCCGCTGCTTGTGATGCTTTATATGCACTCACCAACTATTTCACTGCACTGCATCAATCTAATTTAACCACGCCAGGATCACTCCCCTCTCCTGGCTATCTTTATATATATATATATATATATACTCACTCCATTTTTTAATTGATGTCGCTGTCGATTTTTAAATTCAATTTTGATCATTCGTCTTATTAAAATTTTTTGATAAATTTCATATATTTTGATATAATTTGATTTATCATTAGAGTTATTTAAATTATAACTTAAAATTTTACACATTCGAGTAAATTTTTTAAATAAGATGAATAGTCAAAATTAAATTTAAAAGTCAACCTCGATTAAAAGAAGAACGGAGGGAGTACTCCTCCATTAGAGTTTTATCGTCGTCCCGGACAACAAGATTGAGCTGGGCACTGGGGCCAAACGAGTCGGTAGGTCGGAACGTCAGTAAAACCAGAACGGAAGGAGTACGTCATCAACCTCCACAGACCAGACCAAGTGAGCACTGATCATACAAACGGAGAGCTCGGAATGAACTGTGCGCCACAGTTTTCATGTGTACATCCAGTGCGTTAGGGATGAGATGCGTCAGGGAGTGACACACCTCAATGCCAAATTTTCCGTTGGTTCTGAGCTGACTTCGTGAGCCTGGAAAGCTTCATTCGGCAGGCAATATGATGCTGCTTGGCTATCTTTAGCATTGTTTGATGATTAGTACCGTCACATTTGAGTGAAAAGAGAGGTGAGCAATTTTACGAGGAGTTGACATCAGTTCTGATTTTCCGCACGCTTCCATAACATGTCTTGTCTGCTACAAAACTGCAATCAAGAGAAACCAAATCCAAATTTTGAACAGAAGCGAGGTTTGCTGAACTTTCACATTTATCTATGAGACATGTCCAGACCTCCCGTACCCCATTGTCGTTTGTGGTTGTTACTATCAAAGCATGTGTCCGATGAGCACTGAGCAGCATCAAGCTTTACGCTCTAGTCAGTCAAGTAACTGCACACCAGGTGTATCGTGTAGCTACCATCGAATCAGTAAGTATAATTGTCAGGAAACAAGTAGATACAGGCCAGGTGCTGTGCTAAAGCTTGCGGGTGATGAGTCTGTTAATTCGTTCATAATCCAGACGAAGTGCTGAGGGATCCTGAACCTTCACATTTATCTGTTTGAGTTGTTCATTTTAGGCTTATTTGTTGGATGTGGAAATTGAGCTGCGTGAAGCTCTTATATATGACCTGGTTCATCAGGAATTAATGCATCTTTATACCATTAGTACTATTATCTTGAACGGCACTACTTCACATTCACCCACCAATATTTCACAATTTTCGATCAATCTAATTATTAACATTAGCAGGACGACCTTGTTCTTCTAATCTTTTCATATATATGGGAAACCTTCGTCATCGAACACACTGTGTGAAATTATAGGAAAATGGTAGTTCTCTTCGAACACACCATGTGAAACCATCCGATAGTTGCCTTTGTGTTGTGCAGCTTTAGGAACGAGAGGCATCAGGGAGGAACACACCTCAATATTTTCCAGTCCGTCCTAAGTGGTGTATAGCTAGAGAAACTCATGTATAACTTACAAAGCATTAGATGTCAGATTTCTTCCGTTGCCAAACTCCCTGCCATCCACTGCACATTGCAACTAGTGGTCATCAACCTCACTGATCACCAACTGCGCTTGGTTCAGTAAATGAAATAAATAAAAAGCTTTCGTGCCCACTGTTGCTCCCAGGCGTTCATTATAATTTACCAATTGTTCCTGCTATAACTGGCAGCGTTATTGAAGTAACATTTAGTTCCAAGTCTGATACACTCTCTTTTAATTCCATTATAAAGCAACCAAATACATATAGAACATGCATATCTGATCTCTCTATAAAATAGAACTGTGATGAGTATAAATGACCCGCAACCGAACACCAGTCACCTTACATATATGGGCAAACTGCATCAATCACACCAAACATGAAAGTTTGTGTGTGTGTTTGGGGGGGGGGGGGGGGAGTGGTAGGAATTGCCCGAGAGTTTCCTTGTGGACTGAGAGCTCTAGGAATGAGAGGCATTAGGAAGGAAGACCCCTCAACGGTAATTTCCAACCCGGCTGATGGGTAATAAGCAGCTCGAGAAGTTGCGATGCAGAGGGTGATGCCTAGTGCAGCTACTTCTACCATGGATGGTGGTTGATGACATTGTCTCCAACATGGTTTGATACTCAAGGGAAAAAGGATCACATTCAGAATTTGCTCATCCATCAAGCACCATGCTATGGAAGAGAATTGTATGATGTTAGTGCCATGGAAGAAAATTATTCATCCCTCGAGTGACCGAGCGGTGAACACTGCATCCCGCTGCCAGGTTGATCGATCAGATGATGACGGTGTTTTCCCGGCAGATGTGAACCTTTCTTGCCAATCTTTGATGCAAAAAAAAGGTGGTGAAAGAGATGGGATTAAGAACGTAATTGCCGAGGAGATTTGTGATTGCTACATGGCAGCTTATTAGGGGCGGTACCCGTGGTATTGCATTTACTATCTCAAGTTTTGAAATATTAACACCGTTAACATCTAACATCAATTTTAACTATTCATTTTATTTTTAAAATATGTTAAAATATGTAAAATTACTAGTCATGTTTCAAATACTACTAATGATAAAACAAATTATAACAAAATATATTATATTTATTACAATTTTTTAAATAGAACGAATAATCAAAAGCTTATGTTAGAAATCAATGGTGTCAATATTTTAAAACTGAAGGGAGTACTTTTCTTCCTCATGCTACTATATCTATTATAGTTATACCACTTAGATATTTTTGCTTTGAGACGTGAATTCATTTCCATTCATAATCCAGTGGACTGCTCCCGTGATATTCATCAGTTTTTTCCATCGTTTTTCTCTCTTTTCTTGTCTTCGGCCCCCTGGGATCAGTGATTGATATTAAATTTGGGTTTGTGGCACGACTTAAGGGCATCCACGATGGTTTAGACAGCTGCTATCTGATTAACCTTGTCTAAAGTCATAAAAAGACAACAGCACAGACAATGTCTCTGAGGTTGTCTGGAAGCTAATTACTGCAATATGAAGCGGTAAATCACGGTGATCAAGTAGAAAAATTGATCAGTGTATCAAATATTGTGGTTTATTTAATTAAGGGAGTACATGGTTTATGCCAAGTGTGACTATATACTCCAGTTGGTAGGACCAAAATATAAAATTTTCACTGCCGCCATCACTCAAGAACCTCTGTAGGATGTTCCTCTTCCCGTCTTTTTCATATAAACGGATAAACTTGGTCGTTCACAAATCACACGACAGGCCCGTCCTTGGGAGGAACAAGCGGTGCCATGGAACAGGGCCCTAAAAAATTTGGGGCCTCTAATTTGCAATTTTCATACAGAAAAATTTAGTGGAAGAAAATATTAGAAATGAAAAGTTAACACTTATTACTCTCAAAATCTCTTTAGTTCAAAAAATAAATTAAGTTTTACATTTTTTTCTCACTTTTAAAAAACTAGGAGTAGTTCATTTTGTTGAACTATAGATGTTCAAAAGTCTACATTTTTATACCAGCAGAAGAAATGATCAACACTACTCAAAAGTCAAAGGAGGCTGTTTTTTGCTAAGTTAACATTGATGTCTTTTTTCAACGTTGATGATATTAGGTCATGGATGCGCACAAATTTTGAAGTATTTGAAATAGTTAGGATGTTTTCCCAATGTTGTTATTGCATAGTTCCTCCGTTTAGTTTTCTTAGATGTAATTACCAAACAGATATTTCTATAAATATTATGTTAGGTGTATTTTTGTTCGTCGTCTCAACTAATGTGCAATGTTGTTTTCCCTCAATGTGAAATTAATTTGCATAGCTATTTCATTGGTTGGTTAATTATTCTGTGGAATAATGGTATGCATCACTACGCTGCTGCATGTCTTCCAATGAAGTATCTTGTTCTGAGTTTAATGGGAGCGATGGATATTAAAGTCAAGACACTTACCCTTGATTTTTGAACCCATATCAAATATGCCCAAGAAAAATAGATGGGAGAAGTACCAAATTTTGTGAAATATTATGAACAATAGCATTAAAGTTATACAGCTAACTATAATTGCAATTTAACTATGTAAATTTTAAATTTAAAAGCTCTATTAATATTTTGCACGGGGCTCAAAATATACAGGACGGCCTGCACACGAGAGCAGGTAAGAACATGCAAATACATAGCACGAGAGAGGAGAAGTTGCAGCAGAGTTCTCGTGTTATCGAGTGAGCTACTAGGAACCAGAGGCATCGATAAGAGCCTGTTTGGCTCCCGCCGTAGTGCGCCAAGCCAAAGCTTCGGTTGCGCCAGAGGGAGCAAATCGTTCGCCATAGATTCGGCGTCCCGCGGCAAAAAAAAAAAAAAAATGAACTACACTTCACAACTCCTGCCGAATTTTCGGCAAACTACGGCAAGGGCGTTTGGCAGACGCCACGCGACGCAAGTGTGGCGCGGCGACTTGTGGCGTGGTTTGGACACGAAGCAACCTCCATGGGGAGTCACGACAGAGCTGATATATGGAAGGTGATGGAGTGTTGTACAAGCCAAAGAGGACCAAAGCCCTCTCCCTCGCTCTCCTTGCGCTTGCCGGCTCCGTGCAGTTCCGGGAGTGCGTCTACTGGCGGGCCTCGTCGCGGCTGCGCAGGGAGCGCGGCGACGTGCGGGCGCTCGATATACCAGGGCCCCTCTGTTCCTCCATTTGTTTACATTTAAAAAATGTTTTGCAGCATCGTCAGATGTGATTTATGATGCAAAGGATGGGATTCATCAATGACAGGTAAATTACTGAAATTAAACATGTCCAAAAATATTATTTCGCTGCATTTTATGTATGATCAGTATATAGAAGTTAACAACCACACGAACGTGGCAGCGGCTTCTGAGACAGTTACAAAGGCACAGAAAAAGCATGTAATTACTAAGGAGAGAGTTGATAGTATTGTGAAAACATCCTTCTCAACCAGTTACGTGCATGCCATGTTGGATGTGGGATATGTAGTCCTTTCTAGCTAAGTAGTAATATCCTAACAGTAAACTTTTGCATTATGAACCAAACATATTATGTAAATCTGTGTTTGCCTTGCAATAATTTACGGTCCCTTTGATTGTCTCCTCTATGTTTTCTTTTGCCTGAACTGCACTAGAAGCTTTCTTTACATAAGAGACAGCAAGCTTTCCTGAACTGCACTAGAAGCTTTCTTTACATAAGAGACAGCAAGCTTGGTTACTGTTGACACTTAAAAATCACAGGGCCACCGTAGTATCCGGCATATTGCCGAAGTATCTGACAAGCTCTATCGAGTTCGGGCACTTAGCGCACCGGAGTGTCCGACACATTGTCGAAGTGTTCGGTGAGCCCTCTCGGATTCAGACATTTAGCCCAATAAAGTGTCCGGTGATCCCTCTCGGATTCGGAAACTAAGCCCATCGGAGTATTCGGTATGTTTTCGGAGAGTCCGATGAGCTCTCTCGGATTCTTGAAATTACACGACGGAACCTCCGATATTTTACTGGAAACTCCAGTCATCGAAGTGTTCGATACTTTACCAGAGACTCCGGTAATGCCGATTTAGAAAAGTTTTCAGCAGATTGATTTTAATTTCTTTTCTAACTAGTGAGATTAGTTACCCTGTGAGATAAGACTATCCTTTCTCTGTAAAACAGAGGGCCTATGGCCGGTTGAGGATCATCTCAATCGATCATATCATTTGCCTTATAATTGTTTTTTTCTTCAAACCCTAATCTTCTTACTCGATCTCTCGTGCTGTTCTTCCTTCGTCCCGACGACGATCGAAGGCGATCCGGCTGACCTGATCGAGCCCGGATCATCCTTAAGATGATCCTCCTCCAACGAGGTCTCTCTCGAGGCGGGATTGTCTAGATACTGCCCAAGAAACATTGGCGTTCTAGCATACGGATGTGCGAGCAGTGCGTTGGCCCGAACCTGATTTGGCGTCAACATACTTTTTGATGACTCCGCTGGGGAACGAGTAATTCCGGTTGTACAAACTGAATCATTGTTTTTCACCATTAACTCTGAGATCTTGATGACAAATATTGTCATGCTGTACTTGAAGGAGTTGTTCGAGGAGACGTGCAAGGTGTTCTTGGAATACCGAAAGGCCTTTAAGGAGGCGCGCAAGGCGCGCGAGGAGCGAGAGTTATAGGAGTACTTAGCATGTTTCAAGAAAGACTGCCAAGACGCGATCTCTCAAGTAAAAGAGCCTGTTCTTTCGGCCGTCGACGACGACGCGGCTAAAGTGCTGCCAATGTAAGAACATCTTCACACCCTTTCGTTACTTTTGAAGACTTTTCATATTATTTTGTCGACATAAAAAAGGTCTTAATGAATGATATGCAATACATGATTTAAGAGAATATGTCTAAAAATATTAGTATTGCATCATCGTCTCATGTTGTACATGTAGATCCTACTATTAGTATATCGACGCCCACTACTAGTGTAGAACAACCCTGTATGGCATACCGTTGAACTTGTTTAGTCGACAAACTAGTTTTTTGTCGCATGTGCAAACGAATGCTTTGGTAGTGTCTCTTGCTAGCGTGAAGCCAATCACTAGCATCTCTAATCCGGCCATGAGCTAATTGAATGAATTGGCTAATTTTATTCCTCCTTACCGTACACTCATATATAGCATACCATCTATCCTACCAAGCGGTACGGGTATCGTTCATGGTCCGTTCCCAATGAGCTATTTAGTGACATTAAAACGAGCATACACCCTTCACCATCGGCCGCACCCACTAGGCCACCCCTTGTCAACATAGAAGAATGTATGACACGCATTAAAGAGGATTTAAACAAACAATTTCGTGAAACACTAGAGGTGAATATTAAGGGGAGAGACCGAATTTATCAAAAACTATACCTCGCGTATTTTGATTCGGTATCATATCTCGTAGGATGGCGTGTTCTCGACTTCTTCAAATTCAATGGCGAAGATAGCAAAACCACTTAGGAGCAGATGAGTCAATATGTAGCACAACTAGAAGAAGCGGGTTTTAGTGAGACTTTAAAAGTACGTTTGTTTTCTTTATCACTAACCGAAACCGCATTCTCTTAGTTTTCATCATTGTCCTTGAGCTCCATTTATACTTGGGAGTCGTTAGAGTGTCAATTCTATGATCATTTTTACTCTAGAGACAACGAATTAAAGTTGTCACATTTGACATCGGTTCGGCAAGGAAAAGACGAAACTGTCGTTGATTATTTTTCGCGGTTTAGAGACATTAAAAACCAATGCTTTAATTTAACGATTTCTGAAAAAGATTTAGTCAGATAGCTCCGATGATTATTACAATGACATTTTAGCTGTCGAGTTTGTGTGACCCTCTAAGGCCAAATTGTTTGTTTGTGATTTGCTCAAAACGGTTCATAAGAAACGGAAGGACAATGTAAAATACACTTTTGATGTAGCTAAGTGTGACAAAATATTTGATGAGGTACACAAAGATGGATACATTAAAATTGCATATACTTTACTTCCGGCAGATGTGATTAAGCGTAGCACATATTGTAAATGGCATAACTCTTATTTTTATGCTACTAATAATTGCAATGTTTTCCGTCGACAGATTCAATCGGCCCTTAATAAGGGACGATTGAGTCTTAAAGAGATGCAGATCGATAAGTACCCCTTCCCCGTCAACACTCTAGAGCTCAAGCTCAAAGTGTTGATTTAACCTTATCAAGTTGATACAACCAAAGAGAAAAAAGTGATCATCGAGACGAAGATGCCTATTTCTCCGGGAGAAAGGGGCCTCTACGAAGGTGATGTTCGAGAAGTCTCCCGATGGTTAAAGTCTCTCAAGGTCATCATCCAAGGCTCTAGACCTGGGGGTAAGCTCCACAGCGCAAGAAGATAAAGCCGAAAAATCCGTAGGTGAGAAAGTGAAAGATAAACCAAAGCAAAGCTACGGAATAGAAGATGAGGCCTAAAAGTATCTTTAACCGTCTTATGGCTAAGTATAAGAGCCAAAAGATCGATTTGAACAATAGTAATTACATGTAGGAGAATTCCGCAAAAGGCAACTGTTCAAAAATCTGTAGCTTTGTGATACTAATAAACATTAAATATGTAGTTTTGTGATACATCCCCTTAAATCTGTAGTTTTGTGATACAAGAGTGTACAAAATCTGTAGTTTTGTGATACATCTTTTTAAATCTGTTCAAAAATATGTAGCTTTGTGATACTAATAAATATTAAATATGTAATTTTGTGATACATCCCTTTAAATCTGTAGTTTTATAATACAAGAGTGTAAAAAATCTATAGTTTTGTGATACATTTTTTTAAATCTATAGTTTTGTGATAGTTTAGTGAAAGAACATGTAGTTTTATGAAATTTACTCTAGATAATAATACTGGCGATGGCAAGAAACATTTGCAGCAAAAATTGTGTCTTGTCCAGGAAAACTTGTAGTTTCTCTCAAAAGAAAAATAAAAATTGAAGTGATGAGAAACTCTCAAAATTTAGACCATGCTCCTAGCTAGGAAAGAAGTGTTGTTTGCTGAACTTTCACACTTACCCATGTGAGTCGTTCTAATCTAATCTGTTGGCTGTGGTTATGATCAACAACATCTTTGGATGAGAACTGAGCAGCACGAAGCTTCTGTTCTAGTCCATGTGGCAAGGCGTCTTTTTACTACTCTTTAAAAAAGTACAGTTTTTTTTCTACGTACACACGGTGAAATGTCCTCAACAAAAATATGTTAGACTACGTGCACATAAAAAATACACTTAAAATTATTATTTTTTACAAATCTGCCGAATAAAATCTTTTCACATACACTTTTTACAAATCTAACAAGATGAGCTCTTTCAAATCTCCCAGATCTTGACCTAATTTTATCATAAAAGATCCTAAAAATAATGATCTCTTCACTGCTTCTTAAAAAATATAATTTTTTTTTCTATGTATACCCAGCAAAACATCCCAATAAAAATTAGTTAGACTACGTGTACACGAAACAAATATATAAAATCCAAAGAAAGTTGTTAGAAAACAAAATAAATTTGTTTCCGGTCATCTAGAATTTCTAAAGCACATCAAATTTTAGATGTGATGCATATAAACTTTGAATAATTAGTTTGTATTTAACCTTTTATAATAAAGAATAAGAAATTTTAAATTTTAATTTTAATATATTATTTTTTAAAATTAATATTTTTTTAGACCGTAGCTAGCACGGGTATCGGTACTACTATTAATAGTGATCATTCATGTTCATTAGTGTTCACCATCGATGCAGTTCTACTAACAGAGTAACAGCAGTACAGAACAGTGTTTTTCTTGATCCGTCTACCCAACCCAGAACACTGGAGCGTGCAAAAGAAACGGTCATGCGTAGCCAGGAGTATTGTCCGGGAGGCTCAGCTCAGTCGTGGTGGGCCGTGGGTTCTGCTCGCTGGTCTCCATGTTGAGTAAAACGAGAGAAAACCTTAGGCTACTTGTATTTTTACTATTCGATGGCACATCACATGCACCCACCAACCCTTTGGATACTCTCATATTCTCAATCACTCACTAAATTCTTTAACACTTTTAACTTTTGAGCATCACATTTGGCTATTCATCTCATTCAAAAAAATTACAAATATATATAAAAAAATTAGTTAGGTTTTAAACATCTCTTATGATAAAACTAATCACAATAAAGTAAATTATAATTTTGTAATTTTTTAATAAGATGGAGAGTCAAATATGACAGATAAAATTCAAAAGTGTCAAGAATTTAGGAGGGGATAGTACTTTCATTTCAAAATATAAGTATTTTTGAGTTTGGTAAAAGTTAAATTCTTTTAATTTTTGACTAATGATATCTAGAAAACTAGACAATTTTCTAATATGAAGAGTTACTTGTTATGAAAGTCTATTTTATAAACAATTTAGTAACATAATTTATATAATAAAATATTATGAATTTTATATTATTAATGGTCAAAGTTATAAAAATTTTACTTTAACTAAATTTAGAACTACTTATATATTTTTTAAAACGGAAGGAGTAATAATTAACCTCAGCAAGACCGTCCTCTCCTATTTTTTTTTCTATATATATGGGAAAGGTTCACCATCCAACAAACCATGTGAATAGAAAAAATTCTCTTGTAACACAGCATGGGAAACTGCCCGAGAGTTCTATCAAGTGCTTTAGGAAAGAGAGGCGTCGAGGAATTCTCTAGTCCATCTTCCAGAGTTACGATAGCTATGGAGACAGCTCCTTCATCCTAGAAAACGACATGCAGTAGTGTGGTCAGGTGGGTGCTCATGGTTAGCCACATCACCTTCAAAGTGCCACTGGCATTTAGCAGTCAGGAACCGCCATGATGGAGGACAAGGGGACAACATATGGAGTCATGCAAGAAATGTTCGGCTCAAATTTTCCACATGTTTTCTTTCCTTCCTTGTCATAGGTATGGTTTGAAGGTTTCTAGTTAGATGGATTAGTGACTGATTTCTTCTCTGGGATTATGGCATGACTTTAACGTTACAACGGGCACCCAAAAGGACTACTTACTGGTTCCTGTGTCAAGGATGAAACGAACATAGCCTATGCTGCTCGTAGTACTAGATGTATGCAACCTTCATTGACCAAACACGCTGAGTAGGAGGAATTAACATGGAAACAAGAGGAATTGAATCCTACCAGTTTTCTTGTGTGTATTGGGTGCCCTAGCTACGAAAGGCATCAGGAAACTATACACCCCCAAGGCCTCAATGTCATGTCCTTAAAAAAAAACTCAATCTGTGAGATATAACCGCCCTCACGGTATTCGCATAAGAAGAAGAGACTTTTCACGTAGGTCAAGAAAATCTTTGAACCTATGTCTCACCATTGCACTGCGACGTCGTTGTCCTTGTGAAAACCGGGCCAGTCCCTAGACCTATGCTTGGGTGTGAGACATAAGGTGACTCTTTTTACCCTCAAACTAAAGACACTTTCACAATTCATGTCCTCTGCCTACACGCAATGCTGCTGCGAGCCTCTTGTGGACTGGCTGACGGGCAGCACATTCTTAGGCGTGGCGAACAGCCAAATTCGACTATGATCTGTCACATGCCCATTAATTCCGCTCATGTGCGACGGTATTGTGATCAAAGAAACCAACTAGCTATAGTGATATCTAGGAGGATCGAGCGATTCGTATATATCTTGATGAAAGACCCATCTTGACCAACTGAAAATCAGCAAAGAAATTGTTATAAAAGTTACCAGTGGCCTCGTAGGTTCCATTATTGTTTTATTCATCGATGATTTCCATCAGCGATACAAGATAGAGCATTTTTTTTATGGATCGATTAATCAACCCGGATTGAAAACCGATGCCTTCGACTGCACGAAGCAACGTAGCTGACATGTCCAACTTCACATATGCATGATTATTAATCACCATATGGTCTCATTAAAACCCTCCATCCTGCTTATTGTGTGGATTGGGTTATCAATCATCTTGTGCGAATATGCTCTACGGTGACTGTCATGTCCAACATCACCGAGCAACCAAACACCTCTAAAAGTTGGACTGACATTTATCTCCTATCCATCTTAAATCCGCCGACCAAACACACCTTTGGTCTTTTTATATAATATCTATAATTCCATCGACCACATGAAACAAGTAGGAACATCAAATAGGGAGAATTAACGGGTGGACTTGCACTAGAGTCTTGTGTATTAGGTATACTTTACATGCATGCACGCAACAACCATGCACTGCTCAGTCTTATTAACCACACTGCCAGGATGTCCTTCTCCACTGACCACTCGGACATCTTTATATGTACGTACCTAGATTTAACCTCCATCGACCACACCATGTGAGTAGAGTATGAACATGCAAACAGTGAGCATTAGAGGATTTGTGGTATAGTTTCCAGTGTATATCGAGTGTGATAGCTAGGAATGAGAGGCATCGGAGAGAGAGAGACCTGGGCGCTCAATATCTCCAGGGCTGAAGCATCCTTGGTAGCTAGGGGAGCACCTCCATAGGTGTCAAGTATTGCCGGAGTTACTATCTTTGGCAATATTTTTAAATAGCGAGCAGGACATTCTATGATGTGCAAGTGGGGATTGAGCTCATTCTTGGTACAAGCATGTTTGAAGCTAACAATTCTGAGTGAAAGTTGTTAATATATCAAACACAAAAAATGCTTACTGAGTTGTGTCAAGGCAGAATTGCGCTCTTTTGTATGCTTCAATGCACAGTATCTCTCTTTTCTACCGCAAATTGTATTAGTAAACCAAAATTAGAAGAACACAAGAGATGGTTGCAGAACTTTTGTGTTTACATGTTAAGAGGTGTTTCAGAGACCTGACCAACTTCAAGCTTTAGTCATTCAACTGAATTACTGCTCGAACTTCACGTCTTAAATTCGTACACCTTACATGTCGTGTCCAGAAGGCTGAGATGGCATGCCGACCAGCCTTCGTCAAAAACTGGTCCCTAGTCACCACGTTGTAGAAACAAGACGCAGCGTCGCAGCCTGCGCTGATCCGGGTACTAACCTTTACAGCTGCTGCTACACTATGCACATGGGCAATGCATCAATCTAAGCAACCTAGCAGCTCGGCCCTCTCCAAGTCCATTTATTTATATACTTCTTGTTGACACTTAAAATTTGCATATTAGAAAAACCAAAAGTTCTAATTTTTCGAACCCAGTGTCGGTCTTGAGATTTCAAGGCCCAGAGCGAGGTTAAAAGTTGGGGCCTCTATTTCTTATCGATTGGCTACATATAATCAATAATCACTATTGTTTGTATCATGTACTAACGTCGTGAGCAATTATGTTGCAGCGAGAAAGGTAGTTTTTAGACTTTACTTACATTCCTAATTACAATAGTACCATTCTACACTCAACAATTTATGTACATGTTGCTTGTTTAAATAGTACATTAGATAAGAAAAAAACAAGTTATATGGTGCTATGTGGAGTTTATTCAAGCTAAAACGAGTCATAATGCCATTAAAGAATAAAATTTATATAGTCTATATACATATTATGTATACCGTGTTGAGGACCCCTCTAACTCGGGGCCTGGGCGACCGCTCGGATAGCCCTCCCTTCCGGCCAGCCCTGTTTGAACCGAATGCTTCGGTTTGGTGGATCGAATATGATAGAAAACATTTAAATTCTGTTCAATAATGATTATTTCGTAATAATTGTTTCCAAACATATTTTTCAGGACGTAGAAGATATTTTAGGAGAGTTTGGTTAAATTCTACTAAAGAAGGAAAGAAGTATTTAAAAAAACATGAAGATGAAGCCAAATCTATGATTTAAAAGTTTTAGGACGTAGCCCTCATCGAAACCATCAAAACAGATATATGGATCACCTAAATAGGAGACCGGACGAGGAAATCACGTCTTAACAAAAATGGCTGCGATATGGATTTTGGTAGTTTTTGAAAAATATATGAATCACCCAAATCGAAGACCGGATGTAGCCCCTTTTGGAATCGAATTTTAGGCCACCAGAGTGTACGGCAATGCGCCAGAGTGTCTGACCTAGGGTCAGAGTATCCGGTACCCGAAGTCAGTTTCGATAGTTTTTAGCCAAATCAAATCTAATTTATTTTTTAATTAATAGGATCCGTGGTTTCAAAGAATAAGACCGTTTTACCTCTCTATATAAGGAGGCTCAAAGTCAATTGAGAGACCCTCTCCAATCGTCAATAAAATATGTCTTTACTTTTATCTCTTTTACCCTATCTCTCTTCCAAACTCTAATTTCTGTTCTTCCTTCGTCCCGATGTTTAATGAAGAGGATCCAGCTGATCTGTCGAGCCCATATCAACTCTAGAAAAATCTCACTCCGATGGGATCCATCTCGAGCTTAATCTTTCAAGTGCTGTTAAGATCGCAACCAAGAGATCTCGTCGTTCCGCACACGGACGTGCGAGTGGTGTATTGACCCGGATCTTTTTGACGTCAACTCTTGTATACATATGGGCACTGCAGGGATCATGGGTTTTATGTCAAGAACTGAAAAGAACATGAAGGTGGAGAGAACTGGATGAATAATCGCAAGGAACGCGAGGCATCGGGGAGGGACACACCTCGATCATGCTGTGGTAGCTAGGAAGCATTGACAAGAAGGTGGAGAAATGGCTTGAATCAGAAGCACCCACCAAATCAATGGTCAAACGGTTGCGTACTCGTGTGAAACGGCGTTTTCAAACGTCAACAGATTGCATTCACGTAGCAATCTGGCGATGAGCAGAAAACAGTTGCAGCAAGAACTGTGTCTTGTCCAGGAAAAACTCCGATTTTCCTAAAAAAAAAAATTTGAACATGAGAAGCTCGCAAAATTTAGACCATGCTGCCAAGAATGAAGTGTTGTTTGCTGAACTTTCACACTTACCCATGTGAGTCATTCAAATCTAATTTGTCGGTTGTGGTTATGATCAACATCTTTCGATGAGAACTGAGCAGCACGCAGTGGTGGAGCCACATTGATCAGTGTGGTGCCATGTGACACCAATGATTTTGATTTAGCAAAGGTAAAATCCAGATTTATTTAGTAGATGACACCAATTTAAATGGTTAAAATTTGGTGGTGACACCATCGACATCAAATCCAGAATCCGCCCCTGTCAGCACGAAGCTTCTGTTTTAGTCCATGAGGCAAGGCGTCTTTTACTATTAATCGTGCTTATTCATGTTAGTGTTCACCATCGATGTAGTTCTACTAAAAGAGTAACAGCAGTGCAGAACAGAGTATTTCCCCAGGGTCCATCGATCCAGCCCAGAAAACTGTGAAGCGTGCAAAAGAAACGGTCATGCGTTGCTAGGCATATTGTCCAGGAGGCTCAGCTCAGGCATGGGTGGGTGCTGCTCGATGGTCTCCATGTTGAGTAAAACAAGAGAAAACCATAGGCTACTTTTATTTTTACTATTCAATGGCACATCACATGCACCCATCTAACCTGTGGATACTCACAAATCAATCTACTACCTCCGTTTCAAAATATAGGTACTTCTAAGTTTGGTAAAAGTTAAATTCTTTTAATTTTGACTAATAATATCTTGAAAACTAGGCAACTTCTAATAAAAAGAGTTACATCTAATGTAATTTTATTTCATGAAGAACCTAGCAACATAATTTATATACAATAAAACATTATGAATTTTACATTATTAATGGTTAAAGTTATAAAAGTTTGACTTTATCAAACCTATAAATACTTATATTTTAGGACAAAAGAAATAATAATTAACCTCAGAAGGACTGTACTCTCCAAATTTTTCTATATATACGGGAAACTTTCACCGTTGAACACACCATGTGAATAGAAAAAATTCTCTTGCAACACAGCATGAAACTGCCCGACAGTTCTATTCTGTACATATCAAGTGCTCTATGAATGAGAGGCGTCGAGGAATTTTTAGTCCATCTTCCAGGGTTATGATAGCTATGGAGACACCTCCTTCATTCTAGAGAATGAGATGCAGTAGTGTGGCCAGGCGGGTGCTGACGGTTAACCACATTGTCTTCAAAGTGTCACTAGCATTCAGCAGTAAGGATGCATCGCGACGGAGGACAAGGGGATAGCATATGGAGTCATGCAAGGAATGTCCAGTTCAAATTTTTCACATGTTTTCTTTCCTTTCTTACCGTACGTATGGTTTGAGGGTTTCTGGTGAGTTAATTCAACTCGACCTTTTTCTAATCAAGTGGATCAGTGATTGGTTTCTTCTCTGGGATTATGACATGACTTAAACGTTACAACTAGCAGCCAAAAGGACTACTTGTGCCTGTGTCAAGGATGAAACGAAACATAGCCTGTGCTGCTCGTAGTACTAGATATATGCAACCTTCGTCAACCAAACATGGTGAGTAGGAGGAATTAACATGGAAACAGGAGGAACTGAATGCTAAAAGTTTTCCTTGTGTATATCAGGTGCTTGAGCTATGAAAGGCATCAGGAAAGTATACACCCCCAACGTCATGTCCTCTAAAAAAACTTGACTTGCGGGGGTACGACCACCCCAATTGTATTCGCATAAGAAAGAGAAACTCTGAAGAAGAACGTTTGAGAGGCGTGAGAAGGATTACCTTCACGTTGCAATTATGATGAAGGAAGAGATAGACTATAACAATCTGGCGATGAGCAGAAAACATTTACCTCTGTGAGTCGTTTATAATTTAGGTGCTACTCTAAATTGTTGGCTGTGGTTATGACCAACATCTTCCGATGACGACTGAGCGGCATGAAGCTTCCGTTCTAGTCCATCAGGCAAGGCATCTTTACAATTATTCGTGCTCATTCGTACTGTTCACCATCGATACAACAGAGTAACAGCAGTGCAGAACAGAGTATTTTCCCTGTATCCATCAATCCAACCCAAAAATTTGGGAAACATGCGAAAGAAACGGTCATGCAAAAATTGGGAAACTCCAGGAGGCTCAGCTCAGGCGTCGGTGGGTGCCAAAAAGACTGCTCGCTGGTCTCTATGTCGAGCAAAATGAGACAGCTACAAGTCACATGTACTGTTGCTATTCAATAGCACATCACATGCACCGTCCAATCCTTTTGTTACTCTCAATCAATCTAATTATTGACCTCAGCAGGATGGCCCTCTTCTAATCTCTTTTTTTTCCCTATATGTGGGAAACATTCACCGTCAAACACACCATGTGAATTGGAAAAATGAAAGTTCTCTTGGAACCCACCATATGGGAAGCTGCTGACAGTTTTCTTGTGTATCAAGTGCTTTAGGAAGTAGATGCGTCGAGGAATTTTTCAGGCCATCTGCCAAGTTGCTGATAGCTATAGAACTACATCCTTCATCTTGGAGGGCGACCCTGCGTTGTGGGTGACTCATGGTGAGCCACATTGCCTTCAAGGTTCCATAGGTAGTTCATAGTCGGGAAAACCCGCCGTCGAGGACAAATGGACAATGTATAGTATACTGGCCTGGAGGGAATGTCCGGTTCAAATTACTTCTTTGTTGTCTTCCTTGTCATAGGGGTTTGAGGGTTTCTGGTGAGTGAATCCACCTGGACCTTCTTCTAGTCAGGTGGATCCCGTGATTGATTTTGTCTATGCGATATAGTACGACTTTAGCGTTACAACAGATAGCCAAAAGGAATATTCACTGGGTGTCGCTTTGAGGACGAAACAATAACGTAGCATGCACTGCTTGAGCTTTCCTGTATATCGGTGCTTTAGGAACGAGAGGAGTCGAGGTATTTTTCAGTCGATCTGCCAAGTTGCTGATAGCTATGGAGACACTTCTTTCATCTTGGGAGGACGACCTGTGGCCTGGGTGCCTCACGGTGAGTCACATTGCCTTCCATAAGTAGTTGTAGTCAGGAAGCGTCCGTGTGTGCTGGCTGGCAGATCAAAACAGATGCATGCTGAAGCAGAAGAAATTGTCCGTGCGTGGCACATATATATCGTGAGTAGTGAGCTGAGACGTGTGCCAAATATAATGCTCCCTCAAGCGTCACCCATGTCTGCTGGTAGTACTGCTCTTTTTTTGTTAGGAGTAGTTCAAATGCTCCCAACCCTCCCTTTTATTACTCCCCTTTAAATACAGTAAACAAATTTCACAAAAAAATCATTTTAATAATTAATTAACCCGGTGCCCTTCTCCTAGCCTCTTACATAGAGCACATGGTCAGCCTTTCATCGACCATACCGAGACCGTGCGAGTAGGAACGTGTAGACGGAGAGGACGAGAGCAGTTGCATGCATGCATGCCCATCCAAAGTGTTCCTTTGTGTGTCGCGTCGGGTGTGCTAGGAATGAGAGGCATCAAGGGAGTGCACACCTCAATGTCTATCTTTTGGTGTGTTGGGCGGCATGTAACAAGCCACGCTCTTCGTGTCCTGCGGATAGTTGGTGGGCAACGTCTTCTCTGACGTGGTGGAGATTCTCATTGACCTCTGTTGCATGCCAGTCCTGTCCATTTGTAACGTACAATATAATCAACAAAAAAATAGTGGTTGGACAGTTTAACCACGATCAACTCTGAACCATGCCCTGACTTCCATTTCCTAATGTAAAATTACAGTTATTAGAAAACTATTTTGTACCACATGTCATAGGGAAAGAAGCGTCATTTGCTGAACTTTGGATTACCCGTGCGAGTTGCTCATATTACTGGTAGCAATGATTGGCTATGGATGTATCAGTAGCATGTTCTGATGCGAACGGTGCACTATGAAGCTTATAATGTAGTAAATCATATAACAGCACATCAGTGCACAGGCGGAGCCAGCTCTAGAGGCAAGGAGGAGTCAGATTAAAGGCTAAGCTGATTTGCAAGTGATTTATTGTAATTTTCTTCTCCACAATCTTCAAATGCTCAAAGAAATTTGCAAACCAAGGGGGGGCCAGAGCCCCGGCTGGCCTGAACGTGGCTCCGCCACTGCATCAGTGTATCATTGTAACTCATCAGTTTACTCACTATTGTAACAAGTAGGCAATGCCGGGGCAAAGTAACAAGAAGGAGACATCACCGGCGGTGCAAGCTCCTTTCTTTGATCTGGCTGCCGCCATCGCCACTCTTGGGTCTATTTCAGCCGTGGCACAACGTACTCCGATGTTTACCCGAGCCGAGCAGCATGGAGGTGGGGATCCCCTACGTTGCACGTGCTTGTTGAGATAGGTGCTGAGGAATCCACCACCGCATCGCCATCGGCAAGCTAATCCGGTGTTGCTCAATGCCAGTGACATATCGAGATTTTAACAGTTTGGTTTTTTTAAGGTGATGCAACGGAGCTTCCTGTCACGACAAGAAGGCCTAGAGCCCAGCTTAGGATATTTGAGCTGACTGGGTTTGTGGATTGAGCTTCATTGGCTTCTTTTGAGTATTTGTATATGTATAGAAGCACGTGCTAGATATATTCTCTAGTAATTCATATTTTTATAGTATGCCTTTTTTTTTGTTGTCCTGCATTTCAGCGCGCCTAACATCCTAGTAGCACATTCACTGTTTGCGTACAAAATTTTACAAGCCATATGAAAGTCAACTAGAAACATCTAAAAGTATACTTATACAATGTCTACAGTTCACACTTGTATATTCTAATTTGCAGTCATCAAATAAATGGAGTTTGATGGCATGAACCCCCCCCCACACAATAGTAAGCATATCTCGTTAGAAACTTAGAGAATTCATGTCAACGAGAAAGGTCCATAAATAAAAGCATATCCATTCATGATTTAAGAGTATCTACTCCCCCTACAATAGTAAGTGTACCTCGTTAGAGACTTAGAGAATTCATGTCAATCAGAAAGCTCTATAAATGAAAGCATATCCATTCATGACTCAAGAGTATCCATCTTCCTAATATAATTCATCGAGGATATATATTGAACATCCATGAAGCATAAAATTCTACTATGCATAAATGGTAGCATATCTAGCTATAGTCCGGCAGTATCTGTTTTCTGACTATATCCTATTAAAAATCAAAGCTATCTTGAGAACTCGAACATATATCTTAACTTTGTAGCCACTTCAGGTTTCTATATATATGGGTACCTAGTGGAGCCTTGCATCCCCGCTTCATCCATCCACAATTGTCAAGCCTAGGAGCACCCAAATGGTGTTGTTGGCAAGGGTAGGAGTTCTCCTCCTGGTGTGGACAATAACCTGTCACTACCAAGTGCATGGAAAATGTAACATGCATGACAAAGTAGCCATCTTTAGGGACTGTCAGAAATACTTCGAGACAGAGTACCCTTCTGTGAGTGCAACCTACCTGACCAACTGTTGCAAGACAGTGGAAAAGGTTTCCAACATGGAGATGGCCTGCATACTGAAACTATGCACAAAGAATGAAATAGACCACATGCTTGTCAACAACTTCCTCCACTTAGAATATCACTGCAAACTGGAACGGCCATTGCCTCTTCTTTCTCACCGCCACCGCTCCCACCACCACTATCCACCTCCTAGCTATCAGGTAAGAGAATTGGATGATTATGCTAGTAAATCTGTGTTTATTGCTCTATTTCACGCTACACCATATGCAAGTGAGATCATTGATTGTTTCTAACACTTGTCAACATTCTTCTTCTTTCAGGTGTAATGGATGGAGCGAAGGACAGCTAGTTTCCGTTGATGAAGGAAATGCATGGGGAAACAACGGATTGTCTATTTTTCACCAAATACAGCATTATCCTTCTTACCTAGGAAAAATAAAAACTAGGTCATCAGTGATTGTCTAGTTTTCCCCAAATCCAGTGTTTCATTCGGGGGGAAAAGAACATGTTGTATTTGCCTAGTTTTCTAATATAAAGAGCTGGAGTACATATTATGAAAAATATATTTCATGATGAATCAACTACATAATGTATATATAATAAAGCATCAATAATCCTCCACTATGAACATTCAAAGTTAAAGAAGTTTGACTTGGATCAATCATAAAAATACTTATATTTTAAAACAAAGGTAGTAATAATTAACTTAGTGCCCCTCTCCCAGCCTTTTTTATACAGAATACAAGGTGAGCCTTCATCGACCACATTGAGACTGAGTGAGTAGGAACTTGTAAACAGAAAGAACGAGAGTAGTTGCATGCATGCCTACCCAGAGTGTTTCTGTGTGTGTTGGGTGTGCTAGGAATGAGAGGCGTCAAAGGGCACACCTCAATATCTCATCTTTGGGTGTGGTGGACGGCATGTAATGAGTCACACCCTTTGTGTCCTGCTGATGTCTTCTCTGGTGTGGTGCAGACTCCCATGAACCTCTGTTGCATGTGAGTCATGTCCATTTGTAACATACTTCCTCCGTTTTTAAATTGATGTCGCCATTGACTTCTACAATCAACTTTGACCATTTGTCTTGTTAAAAAATTAGTTTAAATGTGTAAACATTTAAGTTCTGATTCAAATAACTCTAATAATAAATCAAATCATAACAAAATATATGAAATTTATTAAAAAAATTTAAATAAAACGAATGATCAAAGTTGATGTTAGTCAACGGCGACATCAACTTAAGAACGAAAGGAGTACGATCCAATTAAAGTAAATTAGTGGTTTTGTGTTTTAGACAGTAGAACCATGACCATCTCTAAATCGCGCCCTGACTTCCTTTGCCCATGGTAAAATTGCAGTTATCAAAAGCTAGATTTTGTACCACGTGCTACAGGGAAAGAGACATCATTTGCTGAACTTTCAGGATTACCTGTGCGAGTTGTTCAGATATCTGGTAACAGCAGTTGGCTATGGTTGTTACCAATAGCATGTTCTGATGAGAATAGTGCAGTATGAAGCTTCGTGGCACTATAACGATCATGTAACTGCATATCTAGTATCTTTGTAACTAATCAGTTTACTCACTATTGTCAAAGTAACAAGCAGGCACTGTTTTCTATGCCTTCTTGACATCGGGGCAATGTAACAAGATAGCGATGTTGCCGCTGGCACCGTGAGCTCCTTTCCTCTGGCCGCCGCCATCCCCGTTCTTGGGTCTTTCAGCCGTAGCACAACATACTCCGATCCTTACCCGAGCCCGGCAGCATGGAGGTGGAGATCTCCTGTGTTGCACGCACTTGTTGAGATATATAGTGCTGAAAAAGTTGCCGTTGGCGATCTAATCCAGTGTTGCTCAATGTCTTTGTTTTCCTAAACAGTTTTAAACGGGCATTTAAACCTGTTTAAACTGTAAATGAAGAGTGACCGTTTAGGCCGTTTAATCCTATTTTGAGCTTGATTAAACCGGTTTAAATAGTCATTTAAACTGAAAAGAACTTAAATGGTGGGTCACCCTTTAACCACCGTTTACCGTTTAGGATTTCACTGCTCAATGCCGGTGGCTCATCGAGATTCAATAGAGCTTTTTTTTTAGGGATTCAACGAAGCTTGCTGTCATAAGAAGAAGGCCGGCAGGCCTAGAACCCAGCCTAGGATCTTTGGGCTGCGTTTTGTCGGCCACTTTGAGTATTTGTACATATACAGAAGCACGTGGTAGTTATATTTCTGTAGTTATTCATACTTTTATATGACCTTTTTTGGTTGTCTTGCATTTCAGCGCACCTAACATCCTAGTAGCACATTCACTTTTTGCTTTCAAAATTTTGCAAGCCATATGAAAGTCAACTAGAAACATTTACCAATATACTTTCATCCATCTAGTAAATGGAATTTGATAGCATGAAATCCCCCTACAATAGTAAGCATACCACGTTAGACACTTAGAGAATCAAATGTCAACGAGAAAGCTCTATAAATGAAAGCATATCCATTCATGACCCAAGAGTATCCATCTTCCTAACATAATTCATCAAGGATATGTATGGAACATCCATGAAGCATAAACATCTACAATGCATAAATGGTACTCCCTTCGTTCACAAATATAAGTCATTTTAGCTCTGGGCACGGGAATTAAAAAAAAGTGAAAAAGTATGATGCGCAGAAAACTAGGAGGAAAGAGATAGAGATTTATTGGAAAGAGAGAAAGTGTGTTGGAAAGAGAGAAAGGTGTATTGGGAAGTGAGAATGACATATATTTGAGAACAAAATTTGAATGCTAGAATGACTTATAATTGTGAACCGAGGGAGTAGCATATCTAGCTATAGTGTGAGAGTATCTGTTTTCTGACAATATCCTATTGAAAATCAAAGCTATCTTGAGAACTCAAATATCTTAACTTTGTAGCCACTTCAGGTTTCTATATATTTGGGTACCTAGTTGAGCCTTGCATCCCCACTTCATCAACCCACAATTGTCAAAGCTAGGAGCACCCAAATGGTGTTGTTAGCAAGGGTAGGAGTTCTCCTCTTGGTGTGGACAATCATGGTCACTACCAAGTGCATAAAAATGTACCATGCATGACAAAGTCGCCATTTTCAGGGACTGTGAGAAATACTTCGAGATAGAGTACCCTTCTGTGAGTGCAACCTACCTGACCAACTGTTGCAAGATAGTGGAAAAGGTTTCCAACCCGGAGATGGCCGGCGTACTGAAACTATGCACAAAGAATGAAATAGACCATATGGTTGTCAACAACTTCCTCCACTTAGATCATCACTGCAAACTGGAACAGTCGTTGCCTCTTCTTTCTCACCGCCACCGCTCCCACCACCACTATCCACCTCCTAGCTACCAGGTAAGAGAATTGGATGATTATGCTTGTAAATATGTGTTTATTGCTCCATTTCACACTACACCATATGTAAGTGAGATCATTGATTGTTTCTAATACTTGTCAACATTCTTCTTTCAGGTGTAATGGATGTAGCAAAGGACAGCTAGCTTCCGTTGATGATGGAAATGCATGGGGAAACAACGGATTGTCTAGTTTTCACCAAATACAGCATTATCCTTCTTACCTAGGAAAAATAAAAACCAGGTCATCAGTGATTGTCTAGTTTTTCCCAAATCCAGTGTTTCATTCGGAGGAAAAATAACTGAAAGTGCATCTAGGATCCCTTATGGATTTTGGGATGAATTGTGACAAACAATAGAACCATTTGATGGCATTTTGTAAGTATGTATTCAGGAACTAAGTCTATGGACATTTATCGACCCTCCAAAAGGAAAAGAGTATTGTTGGCTCCTTGGCTTCGTGTTTATAGTATTTACTTTTTTGAGTCATTAGACCACCGTACTATCAAGGGGGGTTCAGCATTTTTCTGTCTTGAAAATAGTTAAGTGCTCAAACTTTCTCGTTTCATCTTTATTTTAATCATCTTTGTTTGGTTACTGGCTCCAGACTTGTCAGGTTCCTCAAACTTGTCCCCTAGTGGCCGGACTCCAGAGAGGAAGCACGTAGCTTACTCCAAACTTATCCGTGTGTTCGGACTTGTCAGGCACCAGACATGTCCGGGCCAAGCTGCGGACTCCAGAGCGTTGCCCACTTCGACAGAGCCGAACTAGTCCGCCCCTCCAGACTAGTCCAGGCCCAAACTTGTCTGTCAAGGCCAGCGGACTCCAGTGAAGAAGCAACCCGTGACTCTCCGGACTTGTCCCTTGGGCGAGCGGATTCCAGAGCAGTTGCACCGCGGCCTGACCGGACTTGTCCGTGCTCTTTGTGGACTCCAGAGAGATGACATATTACCGTTGATCCTGATGTTCGAACTTGTTCGGACCTCAGGACTTGTCTGCTCCTGATATTTTTGAAAGGTCATCCTTGATTGATCTATATATTCCCCCTTCTCCTCACGTCGTAGGGTTACCAAAAAGCTTTCACATTTTTTCAAATCATGCCCTGAGCCCCTCTGAGATCCACCTCTCCTCCTCCACTCGTTCTTCATTGAATTCCCTAGGGTTTCGATTGAAGGAAGAGGAGATTGAGTCCTTCGCCTCTCGTTTCGATTTGAGCACTTGATCTTTTCATTGCAGGACTTGCAGAGCCTATTACTCTTAGAGATTCATCTCCTCGACGACTAGGTGTCGCTCGGAATTTATCAAGACCATTGTGATGAGATCCGAAAGGTTTGTATCATCTCTCATCGATCTAGTGAAAACCAAGCTGATCTTTGTGGTCACTTGAAGAGGTTTAGGGTTGAGTCCAACTCGGTCCTTTGTGGACTACTCAACGGAGACGTAGGCTTCTGTGTGGAGTTGAACTTCGATCAAACATCTTTGTGTCTCTTGTCTCCGTTCGTTTTTGTGTTTGAACTATTTCTACTGCGATTAGCTGACTTATCCGCAAGGATCGGACTTGTCCGCTATCGGACAAGTTCGACTGACCATATTAGTCGGCCCTCTATTTTACTGATCAAATTGTTTTTAAGTCTCGATTTTTAGGTCGTTGCCTATTCACCCCCTCTAGGCAACTTTCAATTGGTATCAGAGCTAGAACTCTTTTTTCAATAGCTTAACAGCTAGGAGAGTTAAAAATGTCTATCGAAAAGATCGGTGATTCGTCCACAAGCAAGGAGAACTACACCAACGTCCAATTCGATTACAACGCGATGAAGATTGGACAAGCCTCGAGGAAGATTCCCATCTTCGATGGAACCTTCTATGAGCACTGAAAGTTTTAGATGATCACCTACCTCGAATCGATGGGGCCACAAATCTTGAAGATTGTGGAGAAGGGTTTCACTTTTGAGAATGAAGGAGAACCTACTCAAAAGGATAAAGTCAACATGCACTGCAACGCTCAAGCTGCCTCCGTGATCATTTCGACACTAAGCCCAAATGAGTACACCAAAGTGATAGGGATAAGAAATGCCCACAAGATTTGGAAGAAGCTTGAGATCATCCATAAAAGGACGGGCACCGTCAAGGAAGCTAGAGAAAATCTCCTAAGAGAACAATACAACTTGTTCATTAGAAAGAAGAATGAAGGACCTTAAAAAGTTCATGACCGTCTCATGGAAATCGTCAACAAGAGAAGAGCACTTGAAATGAAGCTTGAAGACATCGAAGTCAATAAAATGTTACTTCAAACCCTTCAACCTTAGAACTCACATGTGTGTACTCCTATTTGAGAGAAGGAAAACTTCAAGAACTTCACCACGGATGAAGTACTCGGACGGCTTCTTGCTCAACAAGATCAAAATTAGAAAGCAAGAAGGGTCAACTTCCTAATCGGCAACACCACCTCCAAAGAAAAGGGCATAGCCCTCAAAGTTAAAGGGAAGAAGGTGTATCTTCAAAGCTTAAGTGATGAAAAAAGCGATGATGAAGAGTTCGCGCTGCTCATGAGAAAGTTCAAGAAGTTCGTGAAGAAAGGCGGCTTCCACAAGAAGAGCTTCAGCAAAGGTAAAACTAAAAAATCTAAAAAAACTTGCTATGAATGTGGAGACGAAGGTCATTTTATTGCAAAGTGCCCCAACGCTAAGAACAAAGATGAGAAGAAGAAGAGTGACAAGGAGTACAAGAAGGATAAAGGCAAAAAGTACAACAAACAAGCCCATATAGAACAAGAATAGAACTCTGACTCCGATGAAGGTGGAATCGCTACATTAGCGATAGACGTCACTCCAACCAACATCTTTCTCTTCGGAAGCTTGAGTGATGAAAAAAAAGCTGCACCCACTTGTCTCATGGCAAAAAGGTCAAAGGTATTAAAATTTAAACTTGACTCTAGCGATAGTGAAGATGATGATGATGTGCCTAACTTGCTTAAACTAATGACCATACTTGAGAAACAAAGAGATAAAATTGAGAGGCAAGAGGATATTCTTGAGAAGCAAGAAGAGTTGCTTATTTTTTAGAGAAAAAAAACCTTGATCTTGAGAATATCCTAGCTCATGAGAGGAATAAAGTAGGTGAATTAACTAAAGCCTTGGCTGAAATTAATGATGCAAGCAAAACCTTTAGATTCACTAATGATGCACTTCAAAAGGAGTTTAACACATTGAAAAAACTCTACTCTTCTCTTAAAGTACAAGTTAGCGACTTTAAAGGAGAAGCATCTTCCTTAAAAGAAGCGTCTTACCCCCGTTTACCTGTTATTTGTGAGAGGTGCAAAAATGTGGAGATTGAGAAGCTCATTGAGAATGAGAAGATCATTGTACAACTTCAAGAACAAGTAAAGACTCTCAATGCACAAACTCAACAAAGCAAGATCTCCATCGAGTAAGAAAAGGCCAAGTACACAAGAGAAGCGTACATGAACACTTGACGCTCTCATGTCAAAGATGGCATTGGCTATGAGAAGGGTAAGAGCCACAATGCAAGAGAGAACAAGGACAGCAAGGAATTTGTGAAGTTCATCAAAGGAGGAAGTTATAAGGCCAAAAATGAAGTTTCTCCAATACCTCCTCCAAAGAACACTATGCTCTTCATTGTGCTAAACTTTTTCATGATTTTGATGCTTCTTATATGTTAACCAAAAATGTTTTTGGTAGAGTTGTTGCTAGATATATTGGGCCACGCCACAAGAACACCAAGTCCTGTGTGTGGGTGCCAAAATCTCTTGCTACTAACGTGAAAGGACCCAAACAAATTTGGGTACCTAAAAACAAAACCTAATCTGTTTTGTAGGATTACTCCTCTGGTGGAAGAAGTTAGGTGATTGAAAGTAGTTGCACTAATCATATAATCGGAGAGAAGAAGATGTTCTCATCTATTGAAGAGGACAAGTCTCAAGATGATAGTGTTATCTTCGGAGATGACAAAAAGGGGAGGTAATCAGTCTTAGAAAAATTGCTATTTCCAATGACCTATCTATAACGAATGTTCTTTTAGTTGAATCTTTGAGCTACAACTTGTTATTCGTGTCACAATTGTGTAAGATGGGTTACAATTGGTTGTTCACAAATTCTGATGTGACCGTCTACAAAAGAGAAAGTTGTATCGTGGTATTCAAATGCTACTTGAAGGGAAACCTTTATCTAGTAGATTTCTCTACTAATGAAGTAGTCCCGGATACGTGTCTTGTTGCCAAGTCAACAATAGGTTGGTTGTGACACCGTCGCCTAGCCCATGTTGGCACGAGGAACCTTCATAAACTCTAAAAAAGGGATCACATCATAGGACTAATGAATGTTTGATTTGAGAAAAATAAAATTTGCATTGCATGCCAAGCCGAAAAGCAAGTAGAAGTAAGCCATCCATCTAAGAACATAAGGACGAGTACAAGACCATTGGAGATGCTACACATGAACTTATTTGGCTCCGTGACATATAGTAGCATTGGCGGTAACAAATATGGTCTTGTCATTGTTGATGATTTTTCTTGTTTCACTTGGGTATTCTTCTTGCATGACAAAGGTGAAACAAAGAGTGTGCTCAAAATATTTTTTGAGAAGAGCTCAAAATGAGTATGAAGTGAAGATCAAGAAGATAAGGAGTGACAACGGCACCGAATTTAAAAACACTCAAGTGAAAGAATATCTTAAAAAAGAAGGCATCAAGCATAAATTTTCAGCACCGTACTCCCCTCAACAAAATGGGGTTGCTGAAAGGAAGAATCGAATGCTCATCGAGATGGCAAGGACAATACTAGATGAGTACAAGACGTCCGATCGTTTTTAAGCTGAAGCTGTCAACACCGCATACCATACAAGCAACCGCTTGTATCTACATCTACTCTTGAAGAAAACTTTCTATGAGCTTCTCACCGGTAACAAGCCTAACATCTCATACTTTTGAGTTTTTGAAAGCAAATGTTATATGCTAAACAAGAAACCCAAATACTCTAAGTTCGCACCTAAAGTTGATGAAGGGTTCTTGTTTGGTTATGGATCAAACGCTCACGCCTACCGTGTATTCAACAAAACCAATGGTTGCGTTGAAATAGCACGTGACGTGACGTTTGATGAATATAATGGCTCCCAAGAGGGGCAAGTTGTTAATGAATTTACAGATGATGAAGAAGCTTCGGCCGTGGCAATCAAGAGGATGACATTTGGTGAGATCAAGCCACAAGTAAATCAAGAGTCATATACATTCACAAGTCAAAAGGAACATGATATGACAAAAAGTGTTGAATCAAGTGAAGAAGCACCATAAGTAGCAAATGATGAAGATGATCAAAGTGACAAGCTTCCAATTCATGATCAACACATTGAAGAACATAGTGAAGGGACAAGACCACAAGTGCAACATCCACGAGTACACTAAACTGTGCAACGAGATCACCCCGTCGAACAAATTCTTGGTGACATTGATAAGGGGTAATCACTAGATCTCGTGTTACCAAATTTTGTGAGAATTACTCTTTTGTTTCTTGTCTTGAACCTCTTAGAGTGGAAGAAGTGCTAAATGATTCGAACTGGGTAATGGCTATGCAAGAAGAGCTCAACAACTTCAAAAGAAATGAAGTTTGGACTCTTGTGCAATGACCCAAGCAAAACATTGTTGAAACCAAGTGGGTCTTCCGCAACAAGCAAAATGAAGACGGTGTTGTGGTAAGAAACAAGGCAAGATTGGTGGCCAAAAGATAGTCGAAGGTTTGGATTTCGATGAAACTTATGCCCCTGCAGCTAGACTTGAGTCAATTCGAATATTACTTGCTTTTGCTACTCACTATGGTTTCAAGCTGTTCCAAATGGATGTGAAAAGCATTTTTTTAACGGTTCGATCAAGGAAGAAGTATATGTTGAGCAACCATCAGGTTTTGAAGATCAAAAGTAATCGAATCACGTATACAAACTTCACAAAGCTCTCTAGGGTTGAAGCAAGCACCAAGGGGTTGGTATGAGTGCTTAAAAGACTTCCTCATCAAGAAAAATTTCAAAATAGGGAAGGCTAATTCTACTTTTTTCACAAAGAAAGTTTCTAATGATATTTTTATGTGCCAAATATATGTCGATGACATTATATTTGGTTCTACTAACAAGTCTCTTTGTGATGAGTTTAGCAAGCTTATGACCAAATGCTTTGAGATGTCTATGATAGAAAAATTGACTTTCTTCCTATGATTTCAAGTGAAGCAATTAATAGAAGGGACTTTCATTTGTCAAGCAAAGTATACTCAAGATATGATCAAGAAGTTTGACATGACAAATACAAAGTCAATGAAGGCTCCCATGCCTACCAATGGCCATCTTGATATCAACAAGAAGACAAATCTGTCGATCAAAAGGTATATCACTTCATAATTGGATCTCTCCTTTACTTATGTGCATCTAAACCAAATATTATGTTTAGTGTGTGTATGTGTGCAAGATTTCAAGCCGATCCAAAAGAATGTCACTTAGTGACCGTGAAGAGAATTTTGAGATATTCAGTTCATACACCAAACCTAGGACTATAGTGCCCCAAGGCTCAAAATTCAATCTCATTGGGTATTCTGATACAGATTATGCCGGATGCAAAGTGAACCATAAAAGCACATCGGAGACTTGCCAGTTCTTAGGAAGATCTCTAGTGTCTTGGTCATCTAAGAAACAAAATTTTGTTGCCCTTTCCACAGCCGAAGCGGAGTATGTCGCAGCCAGTAGTTGTTGTGCTCAACTTCTATGGATGCAACAAACTCTAAAGGATTATGATTACACTTTGAACCGTATTCCTCTCCTATGTGACAATGAGAGCGCCATAAAGCTTGCTTACAATTCACGTGAGCACTCCCGCCCTAAACACATAGACATCCGGCACCACTTCTTAAGAGACCACTCCATCAAAGGGGACATAGAAATTTTTCATGTATCCACACAAAAGCAACTAGCCGACATCTTCACCAAACACTTAGATGAGAGACGCTTTTGTGAACTTAAAAATGAGCTAAATATCCTTGATTCTCAGAACGTGGCTTGAGGTGTTGCACATCTAATGTGGCATAGGATAGACTTTGAAAATAAAAAGATTTGCAAAATATCTTGCATGTTTTGTTTTTGGAAATTTCAAAAATTTTAGAAAATTTCATTATGAAAAGTGTAATCATGTTTGATTGATTGATTGTTTCTAATCACACTTTGCATAATGATGTTTGGGTTTTGAAAATTTGTCTAATGGTTCACTTTTCTCCAACATCAAAGATCTACTCCTTGATTCAAGACTACAAACCGAGCAAGTCCGCAGTCTCGGACTAGTCCCTCAGCGGATAAGTCCGTGGACTCGGACAAGTCCAAACCACGGGGTCTATTTAAACCTCGAGCTTTCTTCTTCCTCAAACACTATTCTACTTTCTCTCTCCTGTGCCAAACCCTAGCCCGCGACTCCAATGGTGATCCGGCATTTCGACCAGTGGAAAGTGAATCCATTCTGTGAAAAAGCTTCTCCACCCTCGGACTAGTCCAGAACCTCGAAAGTCCGCTCCATTTTTATCCTCGTTTGAAGGTAATCTCTTCTCTAGGGTTTGAGTTTGAAATGTGGTTGTTCTGTTTCATAACTTTCAAATCTCTTCCGTGAGGTTACTCCTAAGATGCTATAAGTGCTTTGTATGCAATATGGTTAGGAGTTGTGGTCAGATCCAAAAGTTGTGAAGGTTTGTTCTTTGTATGCACTGTTGAGCTCCAGACTAGTCCGCTTGCGGACATGTCCGTTGCCCTAGACAAGTCCACTGCCAGGCAGATCATGTTGAACAAATTCAATCAATTTTGATCAATCATCCTCACATTCCACTCTAATCATGTACTCTATGCTAGTTGTCAATATGTCAGGTGAAGGCAACTCTCGCCGTGCGGTCAGAAAAATTGGTTCTAAGAAGAGAAAGGTTCATCTTTCGGTTGTAGATCGTGATGACATTCAAGAAGAGCCTTAGACTATCAACATAGTGCTAGCCAAACCTTTGAATCATGAGAGAGACAGGGAAGGTGTAGACTATATGAGGAATGCTTCAGCAGCTGTGATCAGGAGAGGTGAGAACTGCTATGATGAGGACAAGCAATGCATTAATACAAGGTTCTAGAGTTACTTTCATGCAGATTACTACTACTCTGTGTACTTGAAGCCTGAAGAATCCAGTGATTGACATGCAGTGGGTTGACTGGGAGTATATGACCAGGAAGAACAATCCTGTGATTGAGGCTTGCACTTATCATGGGATCAAGAATATCTTGGGTTTTTAGTACTCTTGAAACAAAGCAGTGATAGCTCAGCTCTATGCCACTCTCTATTATCATCAAGAAGGAGAAGGCAAGATTTCTTGGATGACTGGGTCAGAATGGTACTCAGTGACAGTGCAATGGTTTGCCAACATCATCAAGTTCCGCAGTGGTTTCTCTTGTCCAGCTCGGACTCACAATGAGCTAGTACTTGATGTTAATGAGATAGACTTCATGTATGACACCTCCTCTCACTTTTCTCCTCCAAACACTACTGGGTTCCTTCCCTTGTATAAGGTAATGCATCGCATTCTTAAGAAGACTTTGGCTCCTAAAGAAAGCGATGCATTTAATCTTCATGGTCATGGAAGGAACCTTCTCAAGTGGTTGTCGGGTCAAGAGAAGTTCAACACTTTTGACTTTATGTTCTCTGAAATTCTTGATATTGCACAAAAGCCAAATAGGGTGTGCGCTTATGCACCCTATATCATGTGCATGATCGAGAAGATCACTGGCAAAATGTTTGAGATGGAAGAGTCACATAAAAAACTTCAACCTCAAGTACTGGCTGTTGTTACCCGAGCTCCACCTTATACTCGCCTAGTCGCTAGAAGGGCTCCTGCCAGTTCACCTCCATCATCCTCTCGTGGTAGAGGCGATTTGTTCAAGATTCTCAAAGGTTTTTTCAAGATCTGTCAAAACATAGATGCTCGTGCTCACAAAGAAAGAATTGCTCAAAAAAAGAACACTAGAGCTACTAAAGAATGGCAACGCCAGCAGAGGATTCCTCGTTCACCGGACAGCTCAGATATTGAAGAAGAAGCTCCTCCCACTTATGAATCGTTTGCAGATTTTACTCATGAGGAGCTTGCATACTTTAGATAGCAGCCAGATGAGGACTCTGAGGAGACAGCCCATGATGATGATGTCGAGGAGTAGCTATCATTATCTCTCTTTTTCTTTCTTTTTTGGAGTCTTGATGCCAAAGGGGAAGAAATAGAGAAGCTCCTACCTATCTATCCATGCTTTATCTATCGTGTGAACCATTTGGACTTGTGTGCTTTTAAAATTTGGTTTGTAATATTTTATACCTCCATAACATTTGCTTATTTGATGATGTGGTACCTATGTGCTCTATCTATCTTATTGCATATTGCTTTTGGTTACAAGTTGAAATTCATATAAGTTCTATTGTCATCTTAGTATGTGTTGATGTGTATGGATTTAGGGGGAGCTTATGTGTTTTTTAACATGTAATCCTTGATTATCCTTGTTGTTTCTCATTGGTTGTCATCAACTTCACCCATAAAGAGAGAGATTGAAAGTGCATCTAGGATACTTTGTGGATTTTGAGATGAGTTGTGACAAACAATAAAAGTATTTGATGGCATTTTATGAGTATGTGTGCAGTAACTAAGTCTATGGACATTTATCGACCCTCAAAAAAGAAAAGAGTATTGTTGGCTTCTTGACTTTATGTTTATAATATTTACTTTTTCTTGAGTCATAGGACCACCATACTATCAAAGAGGTTCAGCATTTTTTTGTCTTGAAAATGGTTAAGTGTTGAAACTTTCTCATTCTATCTTTATCTTAATCATCTTTGTTTGGTTACTGGCTCTGGACTTGTCAGGTTCTCTGGACTTGTCCGCTCAGTGACCGAACTCCAGAGAGGAAGCACGTAGCTTACCCCGGACTTATCCGCGTGTCCAGACTTGTTCGGCATCGGACATGTTCGGGCTAAGCTGCAGACTCCAGAGCATTGCTCACTTCGGTAGAGCCGAACTAGTGCGCCCCTTCGGACTAGTCCGGGCTCAGATTTGTCCGTCAAAGCCTGCGAACTCCAGTGAAAGAGCACCCCGTGACTCTTCGAACTTGTCCGCTGGGCGGGTGGACTCTAGAGCGGTTGCACCGCGGCCTGACCGGACTTGTCCGTGCCCTCTACAAACTCCAGAGAGATGACCATATTACCGTTGAGCTTGATGTTCGAACTTATCCGGACCTTCAGACTAGTCCGCTCCTGATATTTTTGAAAGATCATCCTTGATTGATCTATATATTTCTCCTTCCTCTCACGTCTTAGGGTTACCAAAAAGCTTTTACATCTTTTCAAATCAATCTCTGAGACTCTCTGAGATCCACCTCTCCTCCTCCACTCGTTCTTCATTGAATCCCTTAGGGTTTTGATTGAAAGAAGAGAAGATTGTGAGTCCTTCACCTCTCGTTTCGATTTGAGCACTTGATCTTTTCATTGCAAGACTTGCAGGGTCTATTACTTTAGAGATTTATCTTCTAGACGGCTAGATGTCGCCTAAATCCATTAAGACTATTGTGATGAGATCGAGAGGTTTGTATCATACTTCATCGATCTACTAAAAACTAAGTTGATTTTTGTGGTCACTTGTAGAAGTTTAGGGTTGAGTGCAACCCAATCCTTCGTGGACTCTTCAACGGAGATATAGGCTTCTGTATGAAGCTAAACTTCGATCAAAAATCTCTGTGTCTCTTGTCTCCGTTCATTTTTGTGTTTGAACTATTTTCGCTGCGATTAGCAGATTTATCCGCAAGAACCGAACTTGTCCGCTACTGGTCAAGTTCGACTGATCAGACTAGTCCACTCTCTGTTTTACTGATCAAATTGTTTTTAAGTCTCGATTTTTAGATCGTTGCCTATTTACCCCTCTCTAAACAACTTTCATGAACATGTTGTATTTGCCTAGTTTTCTAATATAAAGAGATGGAGTATATATTATGAAAAATATATTTCATGATGAATCAACTAACATAATGTATATATAATAAAGCGTCAATAATCCTCCACTATGAACATTCAAAGTTAAAAAAGTTTGACTTGAATCAATCATAGAAATGCTTATATTTTAAAACAAAGATAGTAATAATTAACTTAGTACCCCTCTCTCAGCCTTTTTATACAGAGTACAAGGTGAGCCTTCATCGACCACAGAGACTGAGTGAGTAGGGACTTGTAAACGGAGAGGACGAGAGTAGTTGCACGCGTGCCTGCCCAAAGTGTTTCTGTGTGCGTTGGATGTGCTAGGAATGAGAGGCATCAAGGGAGGGCACACCTCAGTATCTCATCTTTGGGTGTGGTGGACGGCATGTAATGAGTCACTCTTTGTGTGTCATGCTAATGGTTGGCAGGCAACGTCTTTTCCAGCGTGGTGCAGGCACCCATGGACCTCTATTGCATTCCAGTCCTGTCCATTTGTAACATACGATCTAATCAAAGTAAATTAGTGGTTTTGTGTTTTTGACGGTAGAACCACGCTCAGCTGTAAATCACGCCATGACTTCCTTTGCCCATGGTAAAATTGCAGTTATGAGAAGCCAGATTTTGTACCGCATGCTACAGGGAAAGAAACACCGTTTACTAAATTTTCAGGATTACCTATGCGAGTTGTTCAGATATCTGGTAACAACAGTTGGCTATGGTTGTTATCAATAGCTTGTTCTGATGAAAATTAGCTATAAAACTCAAGGTTTTTTGGTTCTTATTCCACAAAAGCCCTGATATTTTGATTTGTCTCGCTTAACCACAAGTTTCTTGGTCATATATTTTCATGATACCCTATATCTATCAAAAATTAGTTATAAATATGAATTGTAAATTCTAACTTTATATTTGCATGGAGCATGGATTTTGATTATTTCAAATAAATGAAATTATTGAGTGAGATGCAAGCACGGAATCTTTTAGTATGAAAGGATAACACACATTATTTTGTCAATGGTGGGATTTTATGAAATATATGACCAAAGAATGGGGGTTAAGTGACATGAGTTAGAATACCAAGGGTACCGTGAAGAAAAGACCATAAAACCTGAGATTTTATGAAATTTACTATTGTTTCTAACACTTATCTACATTATTCTTCTTTCAGGTATAATGGACTGAGCAAAGGACACCTAGCTTCCGCTGATGATGGAAATGCATGGGGAAAACAATGGATTGTCTAGCTTTCGCCCAATACAGATTATTCTTCTTACCTGGGGAAAATAAATACTGTTATCCATGATTGTCTAATAATTTTCCCCAAATCCAACGTTGCATTTGGGGAAAACAGAACATGTTGTATTTGCCTAGTTTTCTACTGCACAAGATTTTCATTGATCCATTGCATAAGATTAAGTGAATAGACGATTTACAAGTACATAAATTAGTGAATTCATAAAAAAAAACAGTTAAGAGACCTATTTCTGCTGTTTCTAGGTTGATGTCTACTGCCTAGGTAGGAAGGTCAATAAACCATTCACAAACAACAATCTGTTGAAGAGACATACAAGCTTCAGATATTCACATATCAATGAAATTGCATCTTCAGAAACTTCTTCCATCACCAAATTGTGATGGTGGTTGAACTGCACCATATGCTGAGTATTCCTGCACCTTTGTAGTTACACTATAGTTACTGAGCCAATAGAGGCATTAAACCGACGGTGAGATCGGCGCTAAGCATGAACAGAAATAAAGGGAATGGCAGCTAAGTGCAGTAGAAGAACATCAAGGTAGACAGAGGAAGAGTGGGAATAGGATGAGGATATCTAGAAATTAAATTAAGGTAGACTACAACATCAAAATAGCCCAGCTAGTGCACTCTACCATTTTGTTTTACTTTAAAAAATGTCACCAATGAATCTGAAGGAGGCTTTCTGTATGTTCTGATAACTTTGAAAATATAAGAAACAAAGCCAGGATGCCAGTTAGCTTAAGAAATGCTTCCATGTGCTGCACCTTATGACTGAACATGCTAGTTCTATCTCATCATGAATGTTTTCAAGATTTCAGTTGGGTCTACTTAACACATGTTACCATCAATTACGGTAACACACAGGCTAGAAAGTTCATGCAAGTACCTGTGATACACACTGAGTGACAGATTGCATACTTGGGTGCCCCTGAATCTGACTTGTTGAAACACCAGGAGCAGGATATCCCTGAAAAGCATATACAGTGCACACATTCAGTAACATTGCTTGCAATTTAATAGAATAACATTCATAAAGAAAACATGGTGAAGGAGAGCCATGGCGCAGCGGCAAAGATTTTGCCTTGTGACCATAAGGTCACGGGTTCAAGTCCTAGAAAAAGCCTCAGGCAGAAATAAAGGGAAAGGCTGCATACAAAAGACCGTAAGTGGTTGGACCCTTCTCCAGACCTTGTGCAAGCGGGAGCTACATAGCATCGGGCTGCCCTTTTTAAAGAAAACGTGGTAGAACCTCTACCTGGTAGAAGAAAGGTCTGCCAATAGATGAATTTGATGCAATATCTTCTGCTGCATAATACTGATCTTGGTTTGGTGGATCAACATAAACCGAGTCCGCAGACTGAGGCAGGACAACTTGTTTTACATTTCCTGCATAAAAAAGTGTTTTTTTTATCAAAGCAAACATAATCAACACAGAAGCCAAAAAAAACGCAAAGTAAAAGGGATATACTTGACTGTTTGTCCAGCTTTGCTGGTTTTTTCTTCCTTTTTTCAACCCTACTTGCATCCTTCTCTTTTCCAGAGGCATGCATATGCAGTCTTTTGAGCTCACACACACTTTCAAGTGTTTTTTCTCCATTTTCAAGCACATCCAGAATAAGTTTTCTGGAATTGTGATGAGTTTTGCTCTTCATCAGCAGATCATAAACAAACCACATAGCTCTATTACGATATGCAAACTCAGATTCAGTGCGATCTTGTTCTGCAAACTCATCAACTGGAAATGGATATGCAGCTCTTCTAACATATTTTGTCCATCGCTTCAAAATATATCTTTCAGGAATTTTATCAACATTCTTGAGACCAAGTGCACTTAAAGCATGTGAACAAAGTATACCCATTGTCTCAAATTTTTTACAACTACAACTCAACTCCATGGTAGAGGTGTCAAGGAAAACTACCCAAACTTTTGAAGCACCTTGCAACATAAACTCAAACCTAGACATTGTTTCACTACATGGCACTTCCTGATATGACGTTGCACTGTATCCATCTACAAATTCCGTTTCAAGAGATTTATAGACTTTCCGTGTGTAAACATCAGCGGCGTGCTGCAAAATTCTGCTATGCTTTACTGTACACTCTGGAGCAGTCTGATTGCATTGAGCGTCCTCTAAAGATTCATTTTTACGCCAACTCCCTACGAGCTTATCAAACTCAATGACGAAAGTGGTGAGTGAAGTCAATTCATCACCAATACTGCTCAGAACATTGTGTGAACTCTCACTCCTGTTCAACAATTCAATTCCACCATCAAATGCATCTTTGTGAAGTGCTGTACACCATTTATGCCTCTGCTGATACAGGTCACTGAGCCACTGGTACTCCAACATATTATATTCATGATGCATCATTGCCCATGTTTCATCAAACTCTGCTTCTGACTCACATTCTTTCATGCACTTTGAAAGCACGTTATGAACTGTTCCGGAAGCATTAATATTGCTTAAGTGGGCCTGCAGGTTCTTTTCAATGTACCATTGACAAAAGCAATGATGTGACCCCGGAAAAACATTTTCAATTGCCTTGGAGATAGATTCATTCTGATCAGTAAAGATTGTTTTAGGAGGATGACCACCCATTGAGTCCAAAAACGACTTAAATAACCATTCATAGGAAGTTGAAGACTCATCCAACAAAAAAGCACAGCCAAACATGACATTTTGACGGTGATGATTCACGCCAACAAATGAGGCACATATCAGATTGTATTTGCTGGTACGATGTGCTGTATCAAATATCACAACATCTCTGAAACTGTCATAGTCGAGTCGGCTTCTACCATCCCGCCAAAAGAAATTAGACATTCGACCTTCTCGATCTACTTGCACATCCCAGTAGAACATATCTTGCTCATTTGTTCTGCGCTTGAAATAGCCAACAAGTCCCTTGATGTCCTCTGGTTCAAGCACAGTGTAACTACGAATGCTAAGCTGGCTGTTACACTCCGTACCATCTTCATTTATATGCAAATTGTCATGCATTGCTTCAATTTCAGCATTCACCATTGCATTAAGCATGCCAGGTTTCGGAACTGAAAGTGTCCTCACTGATCTCAGTAAGTGTATCTCTTCAGGGCGAACTAACTCATGATTGTGTTCGGGAATTATCTGAATCACTCGCCACTGACCTTCTGAATCAACTCTGAAACGAACCATCGCTTTGCAATTAGTTCTGGTCTCTGGTTTATTAAAGTTTGCCTCAGTTAGCTGTTCGTCATCCTTCATACCTTCCTTCGAGCAGTAATAATCTTTGGTCCGGATAGTTTTGGTCCCTGTAAAGTAGTACTGCTTCCCCTTCCGCACACTAAAGCCCATACGGTGACCGTAGTCGCAATACAGCCTGTAAGCTTCTTCCTCACTATATGCAATTTTATTCCGCAATTCTTCAGTCAACTCCTCACGGCTTGGGATCACAGAACTATTTTCCCTGTCCTCTTCTTCATTTTGCGCAGGATCTTCCCCCCTTCCCTGATCTTTGCTGTTAAAGGACACTTGCTCCCCACCTCCAGCATCATATATCATTAGCTGCATCTCTCCATTCTCCTGGGTTTCTGGCTCGTTATCTTCGACACTGGCCAGACAGATGGCTTCCCCGTCAATCTCAATAGCTATGCTAGTACCTTCCATTACTGCACCACAAAAGACAGTGTGTTGGTCCAGACGCCTTGCATGCATGAAAGGCCAACCAAAAAGTAAAATAAAAGGCATGATGGATGCGAGAAATAAATCTGGGCCACACTTGAATCTGAACTATTTTAGGCGAATTTTCACATAAAATTTTGAAGGTACAGAAAAACAGTCATTTCCTTCAATTATCAAAGATTCTATGGGAGTAATGAGTCAAGCGGTGGATGGGGAGAAGGGGCGGGAGAAGGACCAGGGTACCAGCCATACCTTCTGCCCTGCGCCGCCGTCCTGCTGCACTTCAGGCCTCACAGAGGCAGAACAACGGGGAGAAGACTGGCGAGCTGCAGGCCGTTAGGAGATGCAGACCAGAGTGAGCAGGAGCCACGCCGGGGCCGGCTGACAGTAGAGGTCAGTGGAGCGGCGGTAGGCCGGGTACTGCTGCGGCGTCGCCGGGAGAAGGGACGGGAGAGCGGTCGCGGGGACCTTTCGTGGCCGTTTCGTAGGCCGGCGACCAAAGGTGTGACGGAAAGCGCCGCCGCTGGCCTGGGCTGGGACGGGATGGCCAGAGGTGGCTGATCCCCTGGCCTGGAACGGTCAAAGACATAACGACCAGGGCCAAAAGAGACCTTTCACTTCAGTTTTTTATCCCTTCTGTTACACAAAGTTCAATCTAATAAATGTTTTGAGGATATATTCTGTCCTAGTAAAATTCTTGCAAAAATTTTTGTTCAGTATGCACTTGAACACCCATGAATTCTGACACAATTGCATCAATTCTTAAGCTATCCAATTCGAAAAAATTCTTAAGCTATCGCTAACATTTGGCAATGATAGATCTCTTCTTCAAGCCCGTTTAAATTTCGCCATCCAAATCCATCTTTGCTCGCGTTTTCTCCCTTATTAAAATATTTCTCATCTAGGACTAAGATCCCTCAAAAGATTATCCGCCAAAAAAGAAAGATCCCTCGAAATATCTTTGGAAGAGATTATGATATGCAGAAACTAGTACTCCATTGCATCACAAGCTATTCAGCAGGAACGATATCCATAACATCAGATGAATATAGCTTTACTTTTACCACCTGGTAGTATCATATTTGCTCTTCGTTGCATGATTTCTGGATATAGTTGACATGAATTTATCTAATGAAACCACCTGACTAGAACAATATACTTTAGAGTGGAACTATTGTTATTATAAGTCACTGTCTCAGGAAAATAACCACAGAGAAATAGTGAAGGGGAAAAAGGCTACTTCTGCAAAAGAGGCTTGTCAGATCTGATGCTAGACAAATCATCTCAGAATTTGCATTCAGTTGATGAGCGGCACTAATTTTGCTAATGTGCGGAGGGGAAAAACATCAGCAACAAACAGAAACAAGATTATCTGCTGAACAAACTATCCATGTCTTGCTATGGCATCTACTGTTAGGCTTTCTGCACGCACATTGGGACGATGCACTGTATGTCAAAGATCCAGCTCGTCTTGCATTGACAATGCTAGTCGTGGCGGAAGTAAGTTGAACTCCCGCTTTTAGCATTTCAATGGTGCCTCCGATGATAGTTGTACTCGCTCACTAAAGATGACCTGTGGCCGGGATAACAGGATATTGCACAGCCCCAAGAGGCATTTTGGCATTGTTAGGATTCTCTCCAGCCCCTCCGCCATCAGAACTAGGCTCTAGCAAGTGCATTAGGGAGAGAAAGATTTCCATTCTTGTCACATCTCTGTTGGCCTGCAAAAGCAATAAAATAAGAACTTATGCCAAAAGTAGACATGAAATCAACAGAAAGAAATATTGCAGCTTGCTTGAGGATGATCTCCAATTTTGGGTGAAGCTATCTGGCTTTTGAGTTCACGAACAACCTAGCAACCTTCTTGCTGAATTGAGGTTTTGAACTACTTACCTCAACAGTGAACCGTGCCCAGATTTTATTTTTCCGTGATTCCATCACGCCCCTCAAGATAGTTAGTCCTAGTCCTTTGATAAAATCAGCAATCTCCAAGAAGATACCTCTATCCTCACAAAGCATCTACAGCAACACCAACTTCAGCAATGGAAATAGCATGCATTGAGAACGGATAGAAAGAACCAGCTGTAGCAGAATCATTACCTCCACAAGCATCTGACGAGGCCGCTCAAGATCCTCAACAATAATCGGGCATGTCATAGTTTGACTACCAACATCAAAGGCCCACGTTGCACCACCTTCGAAGCAGTCTTTAAGTGGACCATTCTCGCCACCAAGCATCTGTTTGGAGTATAACATGGCAAAGGGTTGCAACGTCAGCACCCAGCTATTAACGAACAGAGTGCAGGTAGGGGATACAGATTGATAAGTATGTGCATACCTTAGATTCATTAGAGTCCTTGAGGTTGTCTGCATGTTTTGTCACACTTTGCAGGAAAAGCATGTGCTTAATGGTCTTCTCCAACAAGGCATCAATGCTACACTGTTGACAAGAAATGACATGACAATAGAAGTCACTACATTATATACATATAAAGTGTTTGAACCAGGTGTAATCACAGGTCTCAACAATAATGAAACAGACATTTAGTATCCATTCTGACAAGAGGTTACCTTTGCCCCATTGGGTACAAGTTCTCTGAGCTCCTTTATACGATCCTGAATAAGTTGACGGTCCTTTGGCCGTGGCTTAGGATTCTCTCCTGGTCGAGACCTCTTTCGACTTGTTTTGCTAGTTGTATCAACACCTTTGCTGTTCGAGGCTGAGACACTTTCACATTTCATGTTTTGTCCACTCTCGATCCAAAGGCGTATCTGAGATTTCTGCATTCCATTATTTTGGGAAAGACAACCATCTTCTGACTTCTCAAGGAATGACGGTTGCTTAACAAAATTTGAAACAGCCAAATCATTCTTGAATGGCAAAGGAGTACCAGATGACTCGCAATGCTTAGCCTCCTTTGAGCGGCAATATGAACTGCTAGGAATGTCTGTTAATGAAGTTTTGCAAGAGGCACTGTCACCAGAAATCTGCTTGCCGCCAGGATTTACGTTGGAGATAACTGCATCCAAAAGTTGGTCCGTATCAGTTAGTGAAAAGATCCCAGAATAAGGGAACTCATCGCCAACTGAATCAAAGGCTGAAGAGGTATCAAGATCAGCAGAGCGTTCAGGACCATTTCTAGTTGAACTCTGAGGTTTTGTAGCCTTCCAAGTAATATCATTGTCCAAACTGCCGTACAATTGTTGAAAATCAGTGCCCAAAATATCAAACAAATCATTTTCTGGAGTAGGATCCACAAGGTGAGATGGTGCTCTCTCATCAGAAGTGTCTGGGAGCTTGCGTCTATTCATGTTCTTGACAACTTGAACAATTACATCAGCAGGGTCATTTGCTTCATTAACCTTCTTTTGGCAAACAAGATCTGGGCTGCTCATCTGACTCTCTTGACAAATGGCTGTTTTCAAGCCACTAGAAACTTTAATATCAGAGCCAGACAGAGCTCCAGAACCTTGAAATGTCTCTCTCTTGGGACTCTCCATTTTCATAATTAATGGGGCAGATTGGGGTATTTTATATGAAATAGCTGGTCTATATCCTGTCATTCCAGAAGTAGAATCGCATCTTTGGCCTAACATTTGATTTGCTGCACTTGCATAAAAGTTACCCTTGACTACCCTACCACCTCCTGGGGCAAAGTCAAAGTTCCCCTGACCATTAAGCAAATCAGGTGCCTGGCCTCTGCCATGCATTAGATTTGTGTTTGTGCTTTCATGGACTAAAGGGTCCCGGCATGTGAGAGATTTTAAGAGAGCATTCCTAGGCTCTGACATATCTTCCATCCTTCCTTGGTCTAACCGTCCACTGTTGGTCCTCAAGAGTGGATGCTTTTCCATTGCGGTCGAGACAGACAAGATAAGACCTGAACTTACAACACTACTTTGGGTATTGCTTTCGACTCTTGTGTCACAGTAAGTTGGTTGCTGTCCGAACCTCAAGTCAGGGGCATGTAGATTGTGCTCTTTAACAGCTTGACCATTTCTCTGAGCAACCATATGCATTGAAGCGTTTCTACCAGGGTTTGCCAACTTACTGCTTGTCACTGATGTGGCATCCAGGTCATAGCATTGTTCAAAAGACAATGGGGATCCACTGAAAAATTTCAAGCAAGCATCTGTTGCGTAGTTACTTGGGGGAGTATTCAAAGGGCGTGACTGAACCTTCTGGTTCAGATCACTTTTGACTAACGAAGACGAAGCCATACTTGATCTATTGTTCAGCTGCGAACACAGCTTCTTATATTGGAGCACAAAGTTTGTGTTTTCCATGACCTGTGAGAGAGCAAGCATCTGTGAGATCTATTAAGTCAATGGTTAGAAATGTCTGCATAACAAGAAGGCATAATTCCCCTTTATGCAGTCCTCTGAGGATAATTTTATCATTTTGCAAGAACCCAAAGCATAAAATTAGAGAAAAGACACCGTGTGTTGTCCTTCTTTCTGGATTTCCACTACCATCCATAAGAAAGTATTGTCCTCCTAGGATCTCACCACGATATAGTTTATATAGAGATCAAGGGAACAGAACATTTGACCAGTCAACAATGTAGCACAGTCATAAAGTAGTATGTCAAGGACAACATAATAATGACACTGAACATCTTCAAGTTGAGTAGAATGATACATAATACCCCACTTGCACAGGATTGGATAGCTTACCACACTTGTTGAGCCTAGCTGCAGTACACCTCGTGGTAACACGGGAACAATGGCAATAGTCTGCACAATAAGCAACTTCTTGAGAGTTCAGAATAAAACAGAGTGTCAGTAAAAAAAAACCACAATGCAAGGACAACAACTGTACTGACCTGAATGCCAGCAACAAACTGATGATTCATCTCAGCAGCAACCTATCACCATAGGAAGATTTCAATCAGTTCGTTGTTCCGTTGCATCATATACCAAAAATAAGAAGCATATTTTCCACTTTATGCGATACATAAGAAAGAGATTAGACTGATGGTACATTCTAGAAAAAAAACTTATAAAAATTTCAAAGCTATTTTCACTTATTCACATGTCTATTTGCATGTTTTTTTTGCAGCTAGCTTATCAAAATGACCATATGCTTGGCAGAATAATAGACCAAACCCACTACATGCCAAGTCTACAAGACACAGAACAAATACTTGAGGACAAAATAACCCCACAAGGACTTCTGCAACTGTATAAATCCCCTGCCCTCAAGCTTTAAATAAGGTGGCAGCAAAATGGACCACAGAAAACTGAAATCGGGTTTCATTTATATGGGTTCACAACAAAGAAGGGGAAATCTTACCTCAGATCTAAGCTTGTGATCATTGGCGGCATCATGGATAATCCATTGATGATTCCCAGTAACAGCAGCCCGGCCAATGGTACTGAAGGACACAAATGCAGCACATATCCGTCAGTACAGCATGATCTTCTCGGAAAATATCCATCAATACACGCAATTAACTAACAACGCCATGAAAAACCACATGTAATTCTAGCTTACCCTTGTCCGACAACATAAACATGCGACTTCATAACCTTCCTAACAAGCGTACACACGCTGCTGCCTTGTTCACACCCGACCTCAGAGGCCTCAGATCCGACTGAGCACGACGGGTGTCCACAATAGCCATCCTCCCACACCAAATGCCTGCACATCACCAAGGCAAAGACACATGAATCAGCAAACATGAGCTGAGCGCAGTGCAAAATGAAGCTAAACGCACAGCGCATTGTCGCACACAGGAATATCAAGAGCGTTCAGTGCGTCCAAACTCTTTTACACCTCAAGAACCAGCATACATTGCCTGTCTGGATTCATGTTCTAGTAAATTAAATTTGGGGACGGCACTGCCAAATGTTCGTTTGGCTCTGGACGCTAGCTTCGACCACCATAGAGATCCCTCCCTCCCTCCCTTATTTGGAAGGAAGCTGGGGAATATGCTCGGCGGAACCTTCCCCCACGGGCGCTTCATTTGTACTAGTACTACACTAGGCAAATCTAGCTGAAATGGAATGTCCAAGAAAACTCCAAACCCAGCTATTTCAAAAAAAAAAAAAAAAAAAAGACACTACAAGTGCCTGCCCCCGAGAAAAAAATGAGATTATTCTCAAGGTCGAGCTGCAGGAGAAGCTTAAAATCCAAAAAAAAACATAGAAAAATAAAACGAAGACAAGAGTGGGAAAGCTTACACGGGGTCAGCGGCGCCGATGGCCTTCCAGAAGACGGCGTACGACCAGCCAACCTCGTCGCAGAGCCGCCGCAGCGCGTCGCCCACCGCCATCCCGCCGGTCGCAGAGGGAAAGGAACGAAAGGAAGGGAGCCTGAGTCGCCTGACGAACCCTAGCTCCGCGCACTCCCTCTCCAGGGGACGCGGCACGCGGAACAAACGGGCTAGACGGCGCCGCCTCCTTACTAGGCTAGGCGTCCCCCGGCCTGCTTCTCGCGGACGCCGCCGGCCCTCCTCGCCGTGCTAACGCCTCCCCTCGCCGTCGCCGGCGCGCAGGCGGCCATCAGTCGGGCCCACTCCCAGCCTGTACCCAACAGCGCGGGGCCCAGCGTCAGCGTCGGCTCTTCGCGGGTCAAGGACGGGGACTGGCTGGGGGGAAAGGAAGTAGCCACCGACGGAGCGAGAGCCGGCCCGCCTCGCTTCGGGTTGGGGGTCCGGGGAACGGATTCGCCGCCGCCGCCGCCGCTTGCTGAGGCTGCTGCCTGCTGCTCTCTGCTCGGCTCTGCTCTGTGCGTTTCTCTTTCTTCCTCGCTTTCGCCTTGGGTTCTCACTCCTCTCTGCCCTGCTCTGTGTGTGTGTGTGTGTGTGTGTGTGTGTGTGTGTGTGTGTGTTTTGGCTCTCTCTTTGTTGTTGCTTTGCTGTGCTCGACCTTTTGCGTTCTTTTATTTTACTAATTTTTTTCCTCCTTCGCGGCTCCCGAGGCAGGCATCATTCGCCCCACGAGGGCAGAACGGGAACGCGACCAGTGTGGTGCTCCCATGTTTAGCTGGACGATGAGTGCGTCGCCAAACCTGACCGGGGCCTTTGTACGGATAGAAGTAGCAGGGTTAAAGAAATCGTTCGGTCTTATTGTTTTCCCAACAATTGAAATAATCAATGTTAAAGAAATCATTCAGTTTTATGGTTTTCACAACAACTGAAAAAAAAAAGTTTAAAAACTACTCCAAATCTTAAGTTATAATCAAAATGAAATTTGATTAAAATGCGTAAATTTACTCGTTAGTTTCGACCGATTTACCATCAGTTCTACCAGTTTTAAAACTCATCAGTTTTACGTGTTTGCCTCTCGATTTTACTGGTTAATTGATCTATTTTTTCATGTTTGAGTTTTTAATTTTTTTCAAAATTTTTTAATTAAAAACTTAATCTATCAGTTTCATCGAAAATATAAAAACTTGACCATTTTAAACGGTTTCAACCCGCCATTTTATAAAAAAAAATTTAAATTTTGAGAGTTTTAAACGACTTTAACCATCTTTCCCTTTTAAACGGTAGGTCCTGGTTTACGTTCAAAGATGATTCGTCGTTTGCCTGTGCAAAGTTTTACCACCATGGGCGTGAGCGCGAGTATCACACTGCTCCCAAGTTCAAAGCCTCTCAGAATGTATAAAGCTAAGGCCACGTTTGGTGCGGCTTATGCCCCGCCAGCTTTTGCTCTGACAAAGCACTGTGGATGAGCCGTATAAGCTTCTCCATGGTACATTCACCGGCTTATCATATTTCTTAGTTCATTTTGAGAGGAGGGAGAAGGATGGCTTCACGCAACCGTGTTACTACACTATTTCGGCAGGATGAGCCGGAGCCGCATTGAGCCGCGGCAAACGCACCCTAAATGTTGAGGAACATACATCTATACAGAGTACTTCAGGTCCATTCGGATGAGTTTGCTACAACAGTCGCAGCAGATGCCACTGCGGCCGTGTTTGGCGCCGCTTCTCCACAAAAATACGCGCTTTCACCTGCCAAACGCCGCATATCTCGAACCACGCATGGGGAACGCGCTTCTTCAATCCTTCAGGAAATGAGAAAAAAGCGAACGAAGATTTCTAGCTGCTTTTCGGTCCTCTGTGCCGGCGCTCCTGAGCCCCTCCGCTTGGGTGCCGTGCCGGAACAGCGCTATGTTCGCCTTCACCTCCTCCGCGCTGCGTCTCACCCCCTCCGCTCGTCAAGGTCTGCCGTCAGGGGAGGTGGAGCCCGTCGTGTTGCATCGCCCAACAGCCGTTCGGGCCGTGCCGCGCTCGCTGCTGCGGCTCGAGCTCCGTCGCTGCTGCTCGGGCCACGTCGATGCCGCTCTGGCCGCCGAAGCTCGAGACTCAACGCTGCGTTGCTCTGCTCCAGCCTCGTTCAAAAAAAGAACTCCCAAACAGATAGTTTATTTTTTTATTGCTTCACTCGTATGCCGCTTCTCTGAGCATAGAGAAATAAGCTACATTGTTTATAAGTTTCAACCGCGGCAAACAAATCCTGCAACCAAAGAACTGTTTGGTATTGCAGCATGAATAGACACCAGCCAAGCCGTAGTAGCTGGAAGCTGATCCGAACGCATCCTTCGTAGTTTGCTCTTTTGTTATTAAAAATATACTGTAGTGTCTATATTTTATATTTTTGCTATTAAGTTGCATAGTACCTATCTTCTACTCACTCTGTCTCGTATTATTTGTTATTTTTTTCTCTGTCTCATATTAATTGTTATTTTAGAGCTTTTAAGTTTTTTTAATTTACTTATCGTTCCCACTTCTTAATACAATTTTTTTTATTTTTAATACATAATTATTTTTGTCTCTCTTCTTCTCGTTTCAACACAAGTAAAATGCCTTTTAATCTCTTGTAAAAATATTTTTAACACTTCTTATCTTCTTCTATTACAAAAACACTGCACGACACTGGATCGATAGTGTCAACAGCGACAGTTGTAGCCGCTTATTTTTAAGACGAAGCCAATCGCGACTGGGAACCTCGGCTAATTATATTCCATATTCTCATTTACTACACTTTAACCGAAGAAAAGGTATAGCGGCGTGGAGCTTTCGTCACGTTGCCCTTTGCACCAGCTCTTTCTCCGTAACAGCTTTTAACGTGGTGTACCATTCCAGTACATTCAGACCGATTCCAAAGAACCCGAGCAGGATAACGTAAGCTAATCCAACAAACGGAATGTCTCGTACTCCTCCGAAATGACCCTTGTGCCCGTCCACGTTGCCGAACAATTGCAGCCGTGCCCACTGCCTAGCTCCATGGACCATGGGCCGGCCTTCCTTCAAAAGGTGAGGAAGAGTAGCGTGGAGCCGTACAATTATGCGGTCGTGTATTCTTTTGAGGGGAGCCGGAGTGGCGGGGTAATTTATAAAAATTACTCCAGCTAACAAACGTACTGCTCGCTCGGTTTCAAAAATAAGTGTTTTTTAATTTTCAAATGTCTATTTTTATCGTTCGTTTTATTAAGAATAATAAAAAATATTTGTTTTATTATAAAATGATTCATTACTAAAAATACTTTAAACTTAGCTTATTTATTTTTATTTGTTTTAAATTTTTAAATAAAATAAATGATTAAACGTTGATTTTTAAAAATAATTTGTGAAAGGGTAGGGGCTACAGCATCAGATGATGCCAGAGCCTGTCTGTCGTAGCTGAGTGCTCCTAGCACAATTGAAACGTTCTTCAAAGGATGTGTTAGCTGCAACGTAGTAGCACTGCTGTCTAATTATGCTTAGTTTGATTAGATGTGTTTAAATATGTTGATGGTCTCTTTCGATAATTTTTGCGGTTGGACGAGTGAGTCCTGCTCGTGACCCTCACTGGTAACTGGGCCCTGCTGTACCCTGGGGTCCAAAGTCAGTGGATATGACTTCATGAGGTGTGTACGTGTGGCGTTGGGGGTTTTTATGGCTCGCTTTTTGCAGGGAACGTTTCGCAATGAGGCAAAGCTTTCCTTTGTGATGAGATCTCAAATTGGGTTTTGAATCGATGACTGGCCAACTCTGCTTTCTGTTAGTATAAAAAAATAGACAATTGCTGATTAAAAAAAGGCAACTGTAACATGTTTTATCCGTTTTTAAATTGTTATCGTTAGCTTCTTGTCATACTGGTAATAATTTCGAAACGGATTGAGTAAGTGTTTGATATTGACTTTTCTGTTCCGAAAAAGGTTTCGGTCTGGGAATTTTTTATGTTGAGATCCGGCTCGTTAATGGATTGATTCAAGTGGTATGATTCTGATCTGGATCCTCTATTGATAATAAGCATGCAGACAAACAATTAAGAGTAAATGTTCCACCATTGAACTGTCAAATTAGGCACACATGTCGTGAGGAATATTGCACTATTTTCCAAATAAAAAACACAATCATGAAGGATTTCTTGCATTGCAGTGATCGATGCACACAGTAGTTTTGAACTAAATTGTTTTTCTTACATCCCATTTTATCTGGCACTTTTAGCTTTTTCTATTTGTTTCAAATTAACTGGCATTCTCGCTTTTCAATACACTCTTATTCTGTTCACAATGCATCTCTATTTTTTTCTTCTTGTTTTCTGTGAATCTCATATTTTTTTAATTTAATTAATTCATGTGCCCAAATATAAAAACGACATTTAAATCGGAACGAAGGAAGTAATACATAGTGGTACAGTAGTCCTCACAGTTAATCGAGATCTTGTACAAGAGTTTGTTGCTTCTCAAATTTCAGTCCGAAAGCAAAAAAAAAAAAACAAAAAACAAAAGCAACCGGCTTTTAAACTACGTGCCCAGGTACATCACCTAATCCCTATCCAATATATATCCATCATTTTCAGCCACGAAAACATCCTTGAACACGTGGCACTCCCTTGTTTAGTGAGAGACGGCCTAATCGATGCCAATAATCAAAAATCGTATTATTATTATTAATCCAAAGATCGATCGGTCGTGCTGATCACCCATTAGTGGAGCCTCGCTGGCTGGCTGGCTGGCTGGCTAATCCTGCACCCGTGCGCTCGATGTGGACGTACGCGTCACTCGTACAAGTGCTCCACTAGAGCACGAACAGGGACGTTAATTTGTTTGTTCGGGTTCAGTCACGTCACGGAACGAGCCGGTCGAAGCTGATTTGGCTGGACCGTGTCGGGCTGAATCGCACGCACGTGTCGATTTCTGTATGATTCGGTTGGACCAAATTAATGTGTACTACGTAGAGACGAATTAGACGGTCACTTCGATCACTCGTTGTTGCGATGTGTGGTTGGTGTTGGTACGTAGCAGATCGATCGAGATCGTCAGCGACTCGATCATCTCTCTGATGATGATTAGCGCGCGGTGGACATGAGATGAGATGAGGTCATGGGACAGATACCAAACAAGCTGCACGATGAGTAATTAATGATCGCAATTATATAAGTTTAGTCCAAAGAAGGTGTGGCGTCAGCTCAGAAAACCATTGTGATAGTAGTACTACATCAATTACTAAAATATAAGCATTTCTAAGTTTTGATAAAATTACTTCTATAAATAATATCTAAAAAATTACATAATTTTTAATATATAAATATTTTTTTATAATAGTTTATTTAATGATGAATTATAAAAATATAATTTTTATACTATAAAACATTATTAATTATATATTATTAGTGGTTAAAATAAATAAAATTTGAATTTGACTAAACTAAAAAATGATTATATTTTAAAACGGAGGAAGTATACGACTAAGAACTATTTGCTGGGGATCGATGAAGAACGCTCAAAGTAGGGTTGGAGATGCACTCGTTGCCCTCGTGGCCGTGCATTACATCAACAAGGGACTTGATTAAGTTGGCAATTTGGATGACAGCCGAACAAGCGCAAGCACTGCTAATTATCTAATGTCTACATGGCCACCGGGCCTATGAAGTGGAATGAACATTGATTGCGTGCTTACCCTAAACAGGAGGAGGGACCAAGATTCATATGGAAAATATAGAAAGCACCAACCCACTAGTAGTACAGTACACAGGACACGATCTGTATGAGAATCTTGACCTTGGCGTCTTGCAAATAATTCCACTTCTAGATCGAAACGCACCCGACACTGAGATGAAACCTATACATGCCTTGTTCTCTTCATAACAGTATATCCAATCTCCCGTGGCTAATTAGGGATGTAATTTGTAAGTAGGTATGACCATGAGCTCATATTTATTTTAAATTTTACAGTAATCCGTAAGTATCCATAAAATTTAAATTAAATTTGACCATTACAGGTACCTACTTGCACCCTATGATTAATTAAATTAAATTTAAGCAAGATAAAAGAGCAAAGGAGTGGAGAGGCAATGCACTCCCGGGAGTACATGCACAGTTGCTGAGCATCATATATAGCATGGGAATCAGATCAATCATCCATGTGGCATGCGCCCCCACGGAGCTACTGTGGTGGTGCTCCGTGATCTATGGCGATGGTGATGGTGATGTGTGTTGTCTCCTCATCCTTGTCTTCGTCTTCGACTCCAATCGATTAAAGCTCTAATCATGGACGGCAGGAAAGGTGGCCATGCATGAGGAGCCCATCACACACAAAGGCGCCGTGAGGACGACGGCGTGTGCATGGCGTTGCTGATGGTAGGTAGAGTGGTACCAACAATGGATGCTTTCGTTCCCCAATCCAGCACAGCTCCTCCACAGTCCAGTCCAGCTGCCCTACAGAGCTTTCTCTCCATGTTTCGAACGGCGGCAACGGGGTGGACGTCGCCGCGGACGTCGCGGCCGAGCTGGAGAAGGAGACGCGGGGGCGCGTGGGGTTGGAGCTGGACGTGGACGAGCGTGAGGTACGTGTTCAGGATCTTCAAGCTGCGGCAGAAGCCGAGGGTGCGGTGCGCGCTGAGCGTCCCCGTCAACGCGGAGAGCCGTGGCGCCGCTGGCGTCGGCGGCGCCGTTTCCTCCGGCGACCGGTGCAGCGTCGACTACTGACGATCGAGAAGCATCTCCCTTGTACGTTTTTGCGGTTTCGTGTTATTGAATGGCTTATACAGTGAGTGATGTTTGTTTGGATGAATTACTGTTGTACAATGCTTATTTGTATCATGTAATTAATTATTTTTGAAACTCGATTTGTTGTTCAATACCAATGCCGTTCGTTTAAATCAAATACGTACTAGTAGCTGTTATTGTAATTTCACCAAGAATTAACAAGGTTGTGCAACACGTTGGGCGGGCCTTGTTATTTCAAATACTACATCCGTCTCATAAAAGATCATTTTTTGAGTTTTAAAAACCACGTTTTGATCACTCGTCTTATTCAATTTTTTTTCAAATATAAAAACGAATAAGTCATGTTTATAGTATTTCTAATAATAAAATAATTTACAATAAAATAAATTATATTTTTATAAATTGTTTAAATAAGACGAGTAGTCAATCTTTAAAATTTAAAAGTCAAAAAATAATTTTTTTAATGAGGCCGAGAGAATAGTACTAAACCCATGCCTGTTGCTGCTGCATTGATTAGGTTTGAAAAGGCCCATGGGTAGGTCCATCTGCATTCTCCACATCGTCTGGCTGGTTGTGGCTTGCAAGACCAGGAGCAGGCACTGACCTGTCGAATAATATAATCTTGTTGTCTTACTGCTGCTTGATGCTCTTTTGTTGCATGTGAACATTGGCCGGGGAGACGCAAATGTTCCATGGAAAATGTTATCGAAAATTTAAATATGACTAGTTATGTAGTACTGGGAGGCAAAGAAAACTTTTAAACATCACGCTAGCTACGATCGATATTACGTTTTCTCGATGCAAAATAATATAGCATGAGAATGTTATTAACATTGCTATTTCCATTGCTATTTAATCCTAGGTAGGTATCATTTTTTTAGGAAATCTTCGTAAATGGTTTTCTTCTGGGGTGTTAGTTAAGGACAGTGAAAGTAGCTGATTCCGTTGGCTATTCACATAGCCGTTGGACTAAATTGAACGGCGGAAGGCCGGACCGGGCCGTTCCATTCGGGCCGAAAAAAGACGAGCCCAGAAAATCATTCCCGGCCACCGAAATAGAGCATTCAGGCCCATAGCACAGCGCGTACCTGGGCCAGGCTGGCCCGAGCTTATTTGTGAATTATAATTGTGAATCTAGTTTATTTGTAAATCATATATAATTGTTCAGTACATATATACTCCTCGAAAGTCGCTTGTCGCCAAGATTTATCTATGGAAAAGGGTTTGGTTATCTTTGACAGTACGTAAGCACTCTCTTATCATTATGACTTTGTATATGAAAAAGTTGGCTGCACTTTGGAAACATTGAGAAAAAGGCGAAGTCCATGTCGTGAAGAGTGATCGCCATTATCTCCAAACTGTCGCCGTCGTCCTAGTAACTGTGCAAATAAAGATACTTTGTGTCTGGTTCGGCGCCACTGTTTGGTACGAAGTGGAATTTTGGTTGTGACAAGTGAGGGCGAATGCATTCAAATCAACCTTTTACTGCTTCTTTCGTCGCAAAATAAATGTTTTTTTTTAATTTTCAAACATCTAATTTTAACTGTTCATTTTATTAAAAAATTTGTAAAAATATTATTTATTTTATTATGAAAAGATTTATTATTTACATGTTTATTGTTGTATTTTCTTAAAAGTTTTGAATAAAATGAATGGTCAAATGATGATTTCAAAATAAAAAACGTAACTTATTTTGCGATGAAGGGAGAATCTCTACCGAGCAATGTCATAATCTTGATAGCATGATTTTATGTGTATTTTATTTTCTCATGATTTGGTACGTACGCCCTTCCAACATTCTCTTGTCTATCCAAAAATTTTTTTATCCCTGTATATTCAATAAGCATATTTGATTTTTAACTGATTCTATGAAATGTAGTTGCTTGCTTGGTAGTATAATCATATCACATCACACAGCTAAATGTAAACTGTAAAACCATATACAAAACTGTATATGTAAGTATGTATGTACGTGAGTTCTGTTAAGTGGACCGTCTCTCTTTTTTTCACCTTCTGAGAGGTAAAACTCCGAATCAATCTGAACTATAGAATTTTGAAAAAAAAATAGTCAATGTGATGTCTTCGACAAAATTTTTATCGATGGAGCAATTTCCTTTCAGATGATGACGTTTATTTCTAAAATAATAACTTATCTAATATATAACACATGCAATATTTCATAAATTATTGATTCCCTTCCAATTTAAATATTATAATAATTATTAATTATTTTAATGCTTTTACCTCTTAAGAGGTAAAAGAATTATTTTATTCTCGAGATCCGTGTAAATAGACATCTCACGTAGAATTTGCCATGTATGTTTGTAAAAAGACGATACTAAGTATATGTTAACGAACTCCTTTTAAGAAGAGTAGCATACTGCACTACGCAACTTCTCTCCTTTTGAGACAGAGCAAAAGCGCAACCAGATACACATATACTTACGGATTTACCTGCACAGATCTGCTCGTGCAAAGAATAGACACAGCATGGCGGACGAGATCGATGCAGAGTACAGGCTCTTAGATTTCACAACACGTCGTCAATTTTTATATATACCACCTCTAAAAAGCAGCAAACGACAAATGCCCTCCTCACATGTAACCACCGGGTTGTTAGCATTCCGTAAGTCTCGATTTTTCGTGATCTTACCAATCTCAAAGGCTAGCAAGCACAACATCATAAACGATCAATTAAAAAATCATAACAGAAGCATTAAACAAAAATCAAAAATAGAAAATAGCAAGTCAATACAAATTTATTAAAGTTTAATTCTCGAAAGGAGTCCATCGACACACAGTCAAGAAATATCTCAGAGTAGAACGATCACTATCGAGAAATTCATAGAATATAGCAACGGAAGCATCATCATGACAGCGACGGTAAACCTCCTTAACATAAGTACGCTTGAGCGTAGGAATTGCCTTCACAGTCCGTCGAAGATGTAGTCGAAGTCGAAACTGTGAGTATTCTCTAAAAACAATAAATTAGGAAGTCGTGAGTACGAATACTCAGCAACAATGTATGTATGCAAATGGGTTCAATCGTAAAGGCTGGCTCAAGTGCTAAATGCAAGTTTAAAATATTTTATTTTATTTTAAAGATACAAAAAGTTTTATTTTAAAACTATCAATTTTATTATCTTGCCCCGCAGAGATCTTCGTTATCTCAGACGGAGGTTTATTTTAAATGCTGGTGTAATTTTTACACTCGGCCACAGCTCAAAGGCCAAAGTTCAAAATATTTTGAAAACAAAGATAGAGAAAAGAAAACAACACTAATCATCGTGAAAGCTCTCGGGCAGTGTCTCTCTTCGAGACGTGGCAATGCGTATTGACTGTAACTCTGCAGAGTTTATGCAGCTGAACCAACGAGAAGTGCCATCAGAAACTACCGTCGTGGTCCCAACGAACACACAAGACCCGTCTACAAGCTTTAACTGGCATTACCCGTCCTTCAGGATAGAGATCTCATTGCCTACGCAATCGAGTCTTAGAGCTGTGAAGAGCCTACCACTGATCAGGTGGGGTATCTCAATCTCATGTGAGGAGTCATAGCTATACACCACACTAACACAACACCGCCATTCCACAGGTAAACATCTAGTCTCGGCAAGCTTCAAAATCAAGCCTTTGCCCATACAGAATAACGTGGTGTGCATGGAAAAGCATTGGAGACATGTGACACGACGAATCGGTCGTCATATGTCAGGGCAGGCACTCTCCATCCTCAACGCCAACAACTAACAAGTCTCACGAAAAAATTCGAACCCGGATCTTCCCGTTGTATCCGTCACAAGTACGACCACGGGGACTTTTCAAAAGTCCCGTAGCTCCTCATACTCTATTCTGCCCTCGTTAAATAGATATATATATAGTTATTTGCAAAACTCACACATTTGAATCACATTTTAAAATCATTTAATATAAATTTTATTTTTATAGTGATAGGTGTGAGATAAAATAAATGCGACTAAGAATAGCTAAGCATAAAATAAAATAATTATTCTAAACCAATCTTAGGGCTCATAATATGTGGAACAATGAATAAAAACGGTTTGAAAATGTTGTTAGCATATTTTAAAACAGTTGGCATGCAAATTATGGTTGCAAACAAAACATTTAGTTTAAAATGCTGGGTACAAAAGTGATCAGAAACACGGCTTGCCTGATAGCTCGGGATCTAGTCGGAATTCGGGTCGTCGAACTAAGCGGGTCCGCAGTACTCCTCCTCGGGAGCACCAGCTAAACACAACACGAACAGGGCTGAGACTAGGTACGTGATAATTTAAATTTGAATAATTAAATTCAAATTTAAATTACTAGCCTAAACGTGCTCAAAATGTTCCCCGAAAAATTCTACACGACGTTCTCGACGAGACGAATTTAACAAAACAATTTTAGAAATTTCTTGAGACTAAATGGAGTTCTAAAAAATCTTTGAAGATTTAGACTACGAGAAACTAGACTAACTGTAGATCAAATAGCCTAAACGAACACGCAGGACGCTCTGCTCTTCCATCTAACTATTCTCACTAGCAGCCAATTCCACATTCTACTGAAGAGGAAAAGCATGAGATGAATTTTAATAGCTCACCACAGTAGAGACGCAGAGAATCGGTGGCGGTTGACAAAGATTCGATCGGGGACGACGTGGGACGCAGCGCTGGACAGGAGTGGGAACCGAGCGACGGGCGACGGAAACCGAAACGGCCCGCGCGGACGGGAGCCGTTGACAGCAACAGCAGTTGACGCAGGGCCGGAATCGACACGCGGGACGGAGCAGTTGACCAGGGCGGAGATGCGCGGACGGATCGGCTCGATTGGTGACGGCGACAGTTGACGTCCACGCGCGATCCAGGGGAAGCAGTGACCGACGGAGCAGGGAGACACACCAGAAAATCAGGCAAGGCGGCGCGTGTCCGATCCCCTCTGCTGCTCTGACTTGAGAAGGGGGGAAGAAAATGAGGGGAAAAAAGAGGGGTTGTTGGGAAAGAATAAGATGGAGGGAGAATTTATAGGGGAGCTAAATGGAGAGATTTGGGAATTAATTAAAGACTTTGGAAATTAATTAGGGAGTTAATCTTGGCCCAACAAAAGCCTGCGGATCAAAAATATTCTAGCGCAGAAAAATTAAAAGGAGAATTTCCAAATCAAACAGAATGAATTTGGGATAATCTTCGCTTCGATTAATTTGAAAATTTTGGACTGTTACAGACTCCCCCACTTACAGGATCTCGTCCTCGAGATCAAGAAGCGGACTCGAACAAGTAGGGAAACTTCTTTCTCACTCTCTTCCTTCTCTCAGGTAGCTTCTCGCTCGGTGTGGTTGCTCCATTGGACCTTGAGAAACTTGATTTTGGACCTAATAGTCTCTTTGTATGCCTCATCAAGAATCTTCACAGGGTACTTCAGGTACTCGAGCGTGTCCTGAATATCAAAGCATCAGAGACAACTTACTCCTCTGGCACTCAAAGACACTTCTTCAAGTGAGACACGTGGAGTACAGGATGCACACTCGCTAACTCTGATGACAAGTTCAACCTGTAAGCAAGCTCACCGATCTTCCTCAGAATCCGAAAAGGACCAACAAATCTTGGAGCCAACTTTTCTCGGACATAGAAGCGAGCGTGCCACAGAGAGGTGACACTTTGAGATACACCCAATCATCAATCTCAAAAGAAAGGGGCCTTCTTCTCTTATCTGCATAACTCTTCTAACGACTCTGAGCAACCCGGAGATGCTCTCTGATCTTCTCAACCTTCTCTTCTGCAGCTTTGATGAAATCAGGACCGAAGAAAGACCTCTCACCAACCTGTCACCACATGAGCGGGGTACGACATCTCCTACCATACAACGCCTCAAAAGATGATATCTTCAAGCTGATCTAAAAGCTGTTGTTGTAAGAGAACTCCACAAAAGAAAGACTGTCCTCCCAGCTCTGCCCATAGGTGATCACACAAGGCCTAGACATATCCTCTAGAATTTGGTTCACACGCTCTGTCTGATCATCTGTCTGAGGATGATAAGCCAAACCGTACACTAGGTGTGTACCCATTGCCACATGCAAGCTCCTCCAGAATCTCGTAGTAAACTGAGACCCGTGATCTAACAGAATCGACGCACCGTGCAACCTCACGATGTTGTCGATGTACACCTTCGCCAACTTATCCACCGAGAAGTTATCGCGCATAGGGATGAAGTGTGCAGTCTTGGTCAGGCGGTCTACCACCACCAAGATGGGGTTATGGTGATGTGAACACATCGGCAACCCAGTGATGAAATCCTTGCTTATCTTATCCCACTTCCAAGAAGAGATCGACAACGGCTTCATCAATCCAGCCGGTCTCTGGTGCTCAGCCTTAACTCGTCGACAAACATCACATAAGGCAACATACTCAGCAATATTTGCATTCATGCCAACCCACCAGAAACGAGTCCTCAGATTCTCAAACATTTTGATGCAGCCTGGATGGATAGAATATCTCGAATCATGAGCATTTCTCAAAATAGCATCCCACAACTCTGGCACTCTCGAAACACAGATACGGTCCTCAAACCACAAAGCACCCTGCGGATCCACACGAAAACCCGGTGTTTTGCCTTTCCTCATCTTCTTTAAGATAAACTGAGTTTCTTGATCACGCTTCTGAGGTGATTTGATCTCCTCAAACAACAACAGCTACAACCTGAGCTTGTGCAAGAAACCCTGAGTAACAATCTCAACTCCTAAACTGGCCAGATCTGCGAGAAGCTCTGACTGCCCAGATATCAAACAAGAATAATAAGCTTTGCGACTCAAAGCATCGGCTACCACATTGGTTTTACCCAGGTGATAGTTGATGCTAAGATCATAATCTTTAATTAACTCGTGCCGCCTTCTCTGTCTCATGTTCAGCTCTGCCTGGGTGAAGATATACTTGAGACTCTTGTCGTCGGTGTAGATCGCACATCTGTTGCCGATCAGATAGTGCCTCCAAATCTTCAAGCATGAACAACAGCCGTCAACTCTAGATCATGCGTCGGATAGTTAAACTCATGCTTCTTCAACTGCCTCGAAGCATAGCACACCACCATCTTGTTCTGCATCAACACACAACCCAAACTCTGACGAGAAGCATCACAGAAGACTTGGAAATCTTCATGAATATCTGGCAAGTTCAAAACAAAGAAAACTCAGGGTTTGACCTCGGTGACTCCCACTCCACAACAGCCTTGACCTTCTTGAGATCAACAGCAATTCTCTCAGCTGTAACAACATGATCCAGAAAAGCAACTTTCTCTAGCCAAAACTTGCATTTGCTGAACTTCGCATATAGCTGATGAGACTTCAATCTCCCAAGCACAACTCTCAGATGTTGGTCATGCTCTTCCGCTGACTTGGAGTAAACGAGCATATCATCAATGAAAACCACCACGAACTTATCCAACTCAGCCATAAACATCTTGTTCATCATGTTCACGAAGTAAACAGGTGCATTAGTGAGTCCAAAAGAAACGATCATAAACTCATAAAACCCATACCTCATCACGAATGAAGTCTTCGAAATATCGAAAGAACGAATCTTCATTTGGTGATACCTCGATCTCATGTCAATCGAGAAAAAAAACTTCGCACCCTTCAACTGATCAAACAAATCATCGATCCTTGACAAAGGGTACTTGTTCTTTATTGTCACTTCATTCAAAGAATGATAGTCAATGCACATGCGCATTGACCTATCCTTCTTCTTCACAAAAAGCACTGAGCCTCCCCACGGAGAAGCACTCGACTGAATGAACTATTTACTCAAGAGCTCATAGATGTGCTCCTTAAGCAAAGCAAGTTCATCGAAAGACATTCGGTACGGCCGCTTGGCAATCCGAGCGGTACCAGAAAGTAAATCGATTACGAACTCAACATCCCAATCCGAGGGGTCCTGCCAACTCTTCTGAAAACACCTTCGAAAACTTACGAACAACTGGAATCTGCTCTAAAGACAACTCCTGCAAGCTGCAAACTGAAGGTGAAACTCTGGACGCTCTAGCGGCGCACTCCACTCGAACACTATAGTGGTTAACCAACGACACAACCCTTTTAGCACAAGTGATGACTTTCTTCTGCCTCGCCAGCCAATCCATCCTCAAGATGATATCAATGTCACGTGAGAGAAGGACGATGAGATCGACTAGAAAGACTAGACCCTCAATCAAGATCCGAACACCTCTACACTTAACACGACTTTTATAGACTCTAAGAGGTGAAGTGGTAAGTGTAGGTCTAGCTAAGAGTGAGGTCAGGAGACTATGTGTAGTCTCAAACATCGACAACACAAATGAGTAAGTAGCCCCTGAATTGAACAAAACCGTCGCTAAGTGAGAGTGAACCAAGAACTCACCAACAATGACGTCGAATACCTCCTGAACCTCCTCCACAGAGATGTGGTTCAGACGACTGCGCGTGACGCTCAGCTAGCAGAGCCACGGCACGTTAAACGCACTCCTCGTTCTTCAGACTGGTGCGGTGGTCTAGCAAGAGTGGCAAACTGAGCACCACCTCCTTCAGGACCCTGCTGCTGACGCCTCGGGCATTGAAACACCTTGTGACCTCCTGGCCACACTCGAAACAGCTAACTAAGGGCTAATCTACTGTCGGACGAAAAGCAGACTGCTGCTGCTACTGGAAAGTACTTCCTTGACTCTAAAAACCCTGCCGCTGAACTGGAACTGGAGCAGATGTAGTGGATCGAGCGAAGGTGGGGTGTCTCGATCCCTGCTGGAACGATACGTTGAAGCGTTAACGCTGAGAAGCCTCACGATTGGTTCTTTGACCAGCTGGCCTCCTCTTCGCATCTCTAGATCGATCAAGCTTCTAAAGCGACACCTCCAAAGCCAGACACCTGTCAATGAGCTCGCGAAGGCTCCTCTGAACACCACCATCGAGGTACGGAAGCATGTCGAGACGCAAGCCTTTCCGGAACCAGTACATCTTGCGGTGCTCGGTCGAAACCTCCTCTGGTGCAAAGCGGCTGAGCTGGGTGAAACAGTTGCAAACTCTGTGATAGACATACCTTCCTGACAAAGGTTACGAAACTCCTCCGCCTTCGCCTCTATGGCTTCCTCGGAGATGTGAAAACCACGAAAAGCGATGACGAAGTCGTCCCAAGTGAACTGCTCTAAATCATCAATAGTGGCATAAAGAGTGTCCCACCAAGCACCAGCTGCACTTGTCAACTGGTGAGTAGCCAAGCGAACAACTTCCTGATCGTCACAATGAATCAGATCAAGCTTTTTCTCATTATCTCTGAGCCAATCATCAGCATCCAGAGGGTCAACTGCATGGTCAAAACTGAGTGGGCGCATGCTCAAGAACATAGCCATGCTAGGAACCGGCTGGCTGGTGGTACTGTGCTGCATCAGGAGCATGTGCACGTTCACGAGGCTGCTGCTGTGACTGCTCAACAATCCGTTCAAGCAGAAGCGTCTGTCGGGCCATCACCTCCTCCAGGTTCAGAGCAGCTGGAAGCTCCTCACCAGGCGCGGTAACACTGGCAGGCTCAACTCTAAGGTCTATGGCGACTCCTCTGCCACGTCCTCTAGCCTGAGGGACTGGTGCTCCAGTGCGGCCACGCCCACGGCCACGCTCTCAACCAACGCCGGGCGTGTCAGCCGCAGGTGGCACCGGTACATGACATCCAACACCGCGACCACGACCTCTGGGAGCAGCACCACGACCACGCCTAACGGGTGGCGGTACCTCAGGGTCCTCCAGAGCGACCTTCTCGAAACGAGCCTGAAGGCGTCCAAACCTCATCGGAGCCATCTGTTGTAAGAAAACATTTCTGATTAGAAAGATAACTTTAATAGAAACTAGAATTATTGAAAAAGACAGAAGATCAGTGGATCAAGACAAGAATAACTAGATAAGCACAATTCCAAGCAAACAACACTCTCGTCAAGCAAACGACGAGATTTAAGAAAACAACTTTCACGATGAAGATTTGATAGCAGATTCGGAAATCTAGATATATTCTTTAGTTACGTCCAGTTTCACGGTTTCGCTCCTACGGTAAAGTATGGCTCTGATACCACCTGTAACGATGGGGTTTTTTTTACCTTTTGATAAATCCCGATCTTTCGTCACCTTGCCATTCTTAGGAGGTTAGCAAGCACGACATCACAAACGATCAATCAAGAAATCATAACAGAAGCATTAAACAAGAATCAAGAATAGAAAATAGCAAGTCAATGAAAATTTATTAGAATGTAATCCTCCAAAGAGGTCTATCAGCATGCAGGTCGAAAACATATCAGAGTAGAACGATCACTATCGAAAAATCCATAGAACACAGCAATGGAAGCATCATCATGACAACAGCGGCGAACCTCCTCAACACAGGCACGCTTGAGCGTAGGAGCTAACTTTACGGTCCGTCGGAGACGTAGTCGAAGTCGAAGCTGTGGGTATCCCCTGAAAACAATAAATTAGAAAGCCGTGAGTACGAATATTAAGCAAACCACGTACTACCTATCAACAATGTATGCATGCAAATGAGTTCAAGGGTAAAAGCTGGCTCAAGTGCTAAATGCAAATTTAAAATATTTTATTTTATTTTAAAGATGGAAGAAAGTTTTATTTTAAAATTATCAAATTTTATTATCTTGCTCTGCAGGAATCTCCGTTATCTCGGACGGGGGTTTATTTTAAATGCTGGTGTAATCTTCACATCCGGTCACAGCTCAAAGGCCAGAGTCCAAAATATTTTGAAAACAGAGATAGAGGGAAGAAAACAACACTAATCATCGTGGAAGCTTTCGGGCAGTGTCCTTCTTCGGGACATGGCAATGCGTATTGATTGTAACTCTGCAGAGTTTATACACCTAGACCCACGAAAAGTGACATCGAAAACTACCGTCATAATCCCAACGAACACACAAGATCTATCCACAAGCTTTAACTGGCATTTTCCATCCCCAGGATAGGGATCTCATTGCCTACAGCACACTAACACAACACCGTCAACCCACTCGACAAACTTCAAGATCAAACCTCTGCTCATACATGGTAACGTGATGTGCATAAAAAAGCACTAAAGACATGTGACACGACGAATCAGTCCTTATATGCCAGTGCAAGCACTCTCCATTCTTAACGCCAACAACCAATAAGTCTCACGGAAAGATCTCAGCCTGAATCTTTACGTTGTACAGGTACGCCCACTGAGACTTCGCAAAAGTACTCCAACTCCTCATACTCCATCATGTCTCCGCTAAATAGTTATGTATATTTATTCGAACAGGGTTGAGACTAGATACGCGATAATTTAAATTCAAATAATTAAATCTAAATTCAAATTACTAAGCTAAACATGCTCAAAACGTTCCTCGGAAAATTCTACACGATGTTCTCGACGAGACGAATTTAACGGAATAATTTTAAGAATCTTTTGAGACCAAATGGAGTTCTCCAAAAATTCTTGAAGATTTAGACTACGAGAAACTAGACAAACTGCAGATCGAATAGTCTAAACAAACACACGGGACGCTCTGCTCTTCCATCTAACTATCCTCACTAGCAACCAACTCCACAATCTATTGAAGAGGAAAAGCACGAGATGAATTTTGATAGCTCACCACAGGAGAGACGCGGAGAATCGGTGGTGGTTGACGGAGATCTGGTCCGGGACGACGCGCGGACGAAGATGAAAACAGCGACGCGCAACCAGAGACGGGATCGGCGACGCAGGACGGAGCACTGGACGGGAGCAGGAACCAGGCGATGGGCGACGAGAACTGAAACGGCGCGCGCGGACGAGAGCGGTTGACGGTCGGAATCGACGCGCGGAACAGAGCGGTTGACCGGGGCGGAGACGCACGGTCGGATCGGCTCGAGCGGTGACGATGACGGTTGACGGCCACGCGCGATCCAGGGGAAGCGGTGACCGGCGCCGGATGTAGAGACCGAGGTGCAGCAGGGAGACGCGCCAGAAAATCGGGTATGGCGGCGCGTGCCCCATCCCCTCTGCTGCTCTGACTTAGGAAGGGGGGAAAAATGTAGAGAAGAAAGAGGGGTTAGTGGAAACGGATAAGATGAAGCGGAAATTTATAGGGGAGGTAAATGGAGAGATTTGAAAAATTAAAAAGAAAATTTCGAAATCGAACGGAATAAATTTTGAATAATCTCCGCTTCGATTAATTTGAAAATTTTGGAGTGTTTACATCACACACCTGGATTACGTATTTTACTCACCTGATGTAAGGCGAGAGAGTAGTGTTGGTGCAGCAGAAATAAATGCTCCGTCTGCTCTTAAATTGTTGTTATCATTGATTTTTAATATATATTTTTACCATTCTTCTTATTTTAACAAATTCAAATGTGAAAAATTTTAAATCATGATTCAAATAACTTTAACATTAAAATAGATTATAAAATATATGATATTTATATAAAAAATAAGTCAAATACTCAAAAGTTGATGTTAGAAGTCAACAGTACCAATAATTTAGAAATGAAGTGAGTATCTTTCTAAGGATTGTAAAGCACTGAGCTCTAGGGCCTAATGACTGACCCGGAAGAGATGCTTATCTCTGATCTAGCTCATGGCTCGCTTTCCTCCTGCCTATGCTTTCTCCTCACCCACCACTGCTTTGCGATGTGGATTTGGAAATCTAACGCGCTAAAAAGGAGGAACCTTTTTCTATTTTTTTTATTAAACCCCATAGATAGACTAAAAGCAAATACCTTTTGATCAGCTATGCTTAGTGATGAAAGATTACGACCACCTTTCTACGTCCCCGAGGCCTTGAATAATACTGCTACTCCACAGTCTCCACTAGCAATATTTAGAACGACAAATCCATACCGATGTACTAATACGCAATGATTACTAGGTATTTGATGTTTATATGTCTAATATTATTCACTATAGATATTTGTCGTATATGTTGATCCTTAAAATAAATGTTGTTTTAGATTTTTAAACTTCTTCTTTTGAGCATTCGTCTTGTTCAAAAAAAAATTTAAAAAATTATTTATTTTATTATGAACCGATTCATTATTAAATGTACTTCTAAACTTACTTGTTTATTTTTATATTATCGTAAATTTTTTTAATAAAACAAATAATCAAACGTACTGTCTGCTATTTTAGTACAACATGCACTTATCTGCCAGGTAGTACACACACTGTTACTGTCCATGGTCATCTCTACAAGCCGTACTGTGATCGAGTGGTCCATCGCAGAATCTTTGTATGCAGTACGTATGCATCTCACATTTGGGATTGGTTAGTTATGAATCTTATGACAAAAAAAGCTGCAGAGTACGCTGCCAGCAAACAGGAGCACTGTAGTCGTAAAGCTTGACGATGTCATCTAGTCATTGAAGCTAGCTAGCTTGACCACATGGTTGCGTCCGTGAACTTGACTTTAGCTTCTGTAAGGGCCATTGAAGTCTCGATACCTGGGTATCCGACAGAAACATCGTACCGGAAATTCATGGAAGACGCCGATCGAAAAGAGCTATAGATATCGATAAGAGCTATATATAGATAGTAGTATCATCAGATGAAGAAAAACGATCAATATCATTATTCGATCTCACGTTAATATTGGAAGAAGAAAACACCATCGACAGCATCTGGGATCCCCACGCCATGATCAGGCGAACTCCCTTCCGCCTGATCCAGTTCAGCTTCAATGGTGGCACACGCGTTCAAATCCAAGCTGAAACGTGGTTGCACTTGCACCACTTCTTTTCCTGCGCCTGCTTCATTGTCGTCGTCTTCCTTGCCGCCAGTATCGTCGTCGTCTCTCATGTCAACGCGCACTGGCTTCAACCTCCGAGGGGAGGGAGCCCTAGTCGACCGGAACTCCAACGCGTCGCAGCTGAGCACGACGATGGCGTCCGCCAAGCTGGCCGCGTCGCCGTTGCGTCCCCTCACTGTCCCCGTTGCGATCGCGGTCTTGATCATCATACCGGCTTGTTCCGAGTCGGTGTCGTCGTCCAATCCTTCGACGCCGTCGATCAGGAAGACGCGGTGAGGGTTCCCGCGGACCGCGTCGTGGAACCTCTGCATGTAGACCAGGCGCTCTGTCTCGTCCGGCGACCTCCGTCTCTTGAGACTGACGAGATCGCCGCCGCAGCGGGAAGAACCGGAACGAGCCGGCTCGGTGGTGACGACGAGCTCGGTTATCGGCGCGGCTGAGACGGTGGTGAAGTCGTCGTAGGAGCCGAAGACGAGCCTCGCGAGCTCCCGCGCCATCGCCGTCTTGCTGCCGCCGTCCGGTCCGTGGAAGACCAGCCACGTCGCCGAGCTCGGCCGCGCGGTCCTCGTGATCACGCCGGACCGGCGCTGGAGTACCGCGCTGGCGATGCCTGGCGAGAGGCCCCTGTGCCGCGGGACGCGCGTCTCCAGCGCGCCGCACAGGATCTTGAGGTTCTCCGCGGTCAGCTCCGTGAACTTTGGCCGGCGGCGCTGACCGTCGACCGACGTGATGGACATCGAGTGCGAAGAGCCTGCAGGTTTAGGGCTCGCTGGCCATGGCTGATGATCATGTGACTCCACCAGTGTTCCTGGACCGTCGTGTCGGTGGTTGAGCCACAAGTGACCGTAGTCCAAAAGGTTGTCGCGGTGAGGAAAGCCGCGGATGGAGGAAGCAGCCGATGCGGAGAAGCTCAGTGTGAGCCCCGATCCGGAGAGGACTGGAGCTTGGCAGCGGTGCAACCACGAGGGGATCACGCTCGACGGCGTCGCCGCCACCATGTCGGTGCAACAGCATGTGAGCTCACTGTGTAGAACAAACATGTCAAGCAATAACTCATCACGTTGTTCTCTCGACAAATTGACTGTGGTCACAAGATAACACTCATGCAACACTCTGTAAAGGACGAAGCTTGTAGCAGGTACCTGTCTCCGCCACCGAGGAGGCTCAACGCGAGGGCGCCGTACTGCGGCACCGGAACGGGGTGCATCTCCAAGACGGCCTCCAGGGATGGCTGCCCGGCCCTGCAGGCCGTGTAGGACGAGTAACTCCCGAACGCCAGCAGCCAGAACCTGAAGTCGTGGTCACCACCACCGGCACCGTGCACCAGCCTGCTCAGTTCCATGAGCGCGTGCTCGACGGGGCAGTAGAAGTTGTAGTGGTGGTCACTGCTTCTCCTACGCGACGCGGCGGCGGCGGTCCAGGCGTCGGTGGCATTGTTAAGGTCCTCTAGCACGAGCACCACGTCTTTCCCGGCGGCGGAGCCCTGGCGCACGAGGGCGCGCAGGTCGCGGACGCGGGTCTCCACCTCCTCCCTCGGCATGCGCTGGAACGACGCAAGCGAGAGGGGCACGAACTGGAGGTTATTGAGGCGCTCGTGCCGGATCAGCAGATCCTCGCCCTTGCTCACCGTATCAATCACCGCCTTCACAACTGCCTCCGCCGCGACCGCGCTCTCGCCGACGACGGCCACGCACCGCGCTCCCGCTGCCATGCAGTTCAGAACGCGCGTCGCGTCGCCTGCGACGTCGATTTTGGCGTTGATGGGCGCTCTGGTGTTGGGATTAAGACGGTTTGGTGGTGAGGCGCCGCCGCAGCAGCTGCTGCTGTTTTCCGTGTTGGAGGACTGCTCTGACGAGACAGCGGCCTTCTCGACGCTGGCCTTGACCTCGGCGCTCGAGAAGCCGGCCTCGCGCATGACGCGGCTGACGCTCGGGTCGTCGAGGATCGAGACGACCAGCTGCTCGAGCTCGATCTTATTAGCCGCTTGCTGCTGATGATTACCATCCGAGGACG
>BCLH01001530.1:0-11572 GCA_001602315.1 Zoysia pacifica | reverse complement strand
CTAGACTCGTAGATTCTAGCTCAGCTACTGCCCGCGCTGCGACTGCTTGGCCTGATCTCCTGGTGCGCGCGGTACGTGCAGGTAGTAGCTAGACGGACGCTTGCGGCACCGGCATGGTTTAGGGCTGTGATATAACACGTCGCCGTGATCCATGGCACGGCGAGGGTACGTACCAAGCTGCTATGACTGTTTGTCATGGCTGTACTGTACAGATATTCTAAGGTGCCTGTTGTATTTTTAGGGATTTTGAGAATTTAGATAAAAAATAATTTTAATATTATTTAAATGAGAGAGTTTTAAAAAAATTATAAAATTTTATAAAATTTCATTAATCTAACTATTATTTAATATTTTATACTATAATACACATCAACATAACTAAGATGATAAAATCTCGTAATCTAAATGTTTGAGATTTTAAAATATTAAATTTTAAATTTAAAAATTTAAAAATTTATATAAAATCTCTTAATCCAAACCTCTCTAGAATTCGGATTCAAACGGCGCTAAATAGATACAGGTGATCGACCGACATGAAGAACAGTTCATGAGATTTCTGTTGGTCGTGTCACGTCGTTATGATCATTGCTCACTTTCAGTTCTGACGCCGGCGATGAATGCGACGCGTCGTTCACGGTGCGAGTCCGTCCACGCCAATCGCCGGTACGTACCTGACGGTGGTGCGGTGCGGCCGGGCCGTGCAGCTGCCGCTTCGGTCGCGGCAGCTAGCCGCGGCGGCGCGAAGACCAAGGCCGCCGTGCGGCTGCGCACCGGCGATCTCGGCCGCAGACGACGTCCCAGTATACGGCGATTGCGCACCGGCGACCTCGAACGCCGGAGCGGGAACCTGTGACGCTGCTTGCGCGCGCCTCCCGATGATCCCATTCAAGCGCATGCCCAGTACTCCGTCCGTCCATGACCGGTACTCCTGTCCATTTACAGTACTACCAATTACAAATGCAAATGCTACTATAAATTGATGAAGTGAGTAGTTGGACAAAAAACAAGTACTGTATCGTTAATCGAGTATACATTTAGAGATGAGACTACTCTTTCTCCCAATTTAGGGCATGCTTGTGTTTGGTCATAAATTTTTTTAGAGTTTTAAGAAAAATAGTACTACCATTTAGCAAAATACTCCTACTTTGGTTTTGAAAAATAAGGAGGTGCTTGGATCTGCTCTTTGGATGGGCTAAAACTAATTGTTTGTTTGGACGAATTGACTAACCATTACTCCCTAGGTTCATAAAGTATTGTTGCTGCTGACTTCTTACAACATATTTGATCATTCATCTTATTAAAAAAACTAAGTAAAAATATGTAAATTTGTAATGCAAGATTCAATAACTTTAATGATAAGTAAATCATTGCAAAATATATCATACTTATCACATTTTTTTAATAAGGCGAATTATCAAAATAATATTAGAAAACAACGGTGATAACAATTTAGGAACGACTTATCACATATTTTTTGGATAAAGTGAATTATCAAAATAATGTTAGGAATCAGTGTCGATGATAATTTAAAAATGAAGTGAGTACTAATTATTGACCCGGACAGTAACAAGAGGTCTCTTTTGCCCATGAAAAGGTCAATGCTACTTGTACAATCGAGCCCTATATATACACGAAACGAGGAAAATTGAACAGAAATTAATAAGAGTATACGGATTGTTCTCTTTCAATTCTTTTCTTCAGCGCGATGGAATAGGCTTTACATCTTTCCTGACCAAGACATAGTACTCATCTTTTCGTAAAGTAAAGAAAGACTACTGGCCATCAAAAGCCCTTGTGTGGCATTTCCTGACCGAAAGCAAGCGGTCCAAACAAAGCTGATTCCCCTTTGCTTATTTTAGGCACAACCTTTTCTGAGATGCAGCATATATATAAGGGGCCGTTTGTATCTCTTTATTTTAGAGGAATTGAAATCTATATAACAAATTAGGTTATTTAACTTGAAATTTGATGTTTTACAACTTTCTCAAACTCATAAATAAGCCTATCTTAAATTCATAGAGTGAGAAATAGAAATGTATTCTATAGATCATTATACTACAATTCTATTCTCTAACTTATAACACACTTTTCAACTCACTTCTCTTCAATAGAAATACAACATATAAATATGTCTCTTGTATGTCTAACAAATAAATATACAAATATATTCTATATACAACTATATTAGCTTAATTAATTTATGTCTAAATTGTAATTCTTAAAATGAATTCAATTCCAAAGATCCAAAGGGGCCCTAAGAGCACTTTTAAGATAGACAAATTGTTGGTTGTTCCCTTACTAAGATGTAAGATACGTATTTGATTTGAGCCATTAATTTAAATAGAAAATGTAAAAAATTAATATCAATCGGGAAAGCATTCTTAATTACAGTCACTTTGCCAAAACTCACTTATTGGAGAACTTTTACCTCCTAAAAGTTAATTAAAAGAACAATTTAAATCACAAAATTACTGCAAATAGACGGTATACAATCGTTTGGATCTATTTTATAATCTACCATAAATAATGTCACTGAACCGGTAGGGTTCCTGCTGGGAGAAAAGATGATTCTCGCCATTTCCTTCTCTGGAAAAAAACACCAACAAAAGCCGAGGTTTTAGCCTTTCACGAAACAAATATAACATGCTTAATTCTTCGCGAAAAGTCGATGTTCTACACTACGTCTCTTTTTGTTTGAGCTGAAGCTTTTGAGCTTTTAAAAAAGCTGGCTGGTGACTAGTTAAAAAATTGGCTGTTGAAATTTGGATGTTAGCTTTTGTAATATACATTTAGCTAGGCCCTCTTTGTTTGAGCTGGAGTTTTGAGCTTTTAAAAACCCTGGCTAGTGACTAGTTGAAAAACTGGCTGATGAAATTTAGATGTTAGCTTTTGTAATATACATTTAGCCTTTTTGCATACCAAAAGCTGAAAAAGCAGCTCTCGTTGAGCTTTTTAGCTTTTAGTTCGTTTCTGTAAAAACTAGCTTTTCAGCGTTTCAAAAGCGAACTTTTCAGAACCTTGTTTATTTCAGATTCTTAGTTTTCAAAAGTTGAAACAAAGAGGTCTTTAGCTTTTCTGCACACCAAAAGTTAGAAAAGCAGATCTCCTCAGTGAGCTCTTCAGATTTTAATTTATTTCTACAAAAGTTAACTTTTTAGCATTTCAAAAGCGAGCTTTTCAGAACTTTATTTATTTCAACTTTTCAGTTTTCAACTTTTCAAATAGAAAAGCCCAGCCGAGAAGCTAAAACAAACATGACCTACATATAGGCGGTTGCCGCAGAATCTGACCTAGTGCGAAAGATGGCGAGAGAAAATTGTGTAAATGCAATGTTGCACTCTTTTTGTAAGTGTGCGTGCAGGTCAAGTAAAATGCCATTAATTAATTTCCATCTCTGGAAAATCAAATAGTACAGCAGTATATTATATTTTATATTAGGATGGCTCTTTATTATTTGCTGCAGATGTGCACAACAGAGACAACGTAACGTTATTTCATGGGAACACGACGTTACGTACGTACGAGGTCCTTCAGCGCTTCAGTGCCGTATCTGCCTTTGTTGGATTCGCAAACGGCCGGGATGTTTCCATTCCATTATCTTAAATAAGAAAAAAATCTGGTTCGTTGGATGAACCAAACAGTTTTCCGTGTAATAAAAAAAAACTAGACGATTTTTGGGCCGGTATCATTTTCGGACCGACGGTGCTGAATCCTGGGCCGAGACGGTGCGTACGGGCTGCCTCAAGATACGCACGGGCGTTTTTAACAGCCCATGGATTACCATCACCCGTCACTCACTAAATTACTTTTCAAATATACTACTCCCTACGTTCCTATTTACTTTCATTTTAAGTGTGAGTACAAAATTAAAGATGATAAAAAAGGTAAGATGTGCTGAAAACGAGAAATAAAGAAATAGAGATTGAGATGTATTGAGAATAAAGAAAAATGTATTAGAAAGCGAAGATGAGAGGTAAAAAAGGAATACTTGTCAACTCTACGATGACAAATAATTAGCGACAGATGAAGTAATACATATTTAATAATTATTGAAGAAGTTTTACCTAAGTTAAAAGAAGAACAATTTAAGTATCAAGATCAACACAAATAGACGGTCTACAATCCTTTAGGTCTATTTTAAATTCTTGCATATATAATGTCACTGAATTAGTAGGGATCCCTGCAAGAAAAGAGGATACTCGCTATTTCCTTCTCTGGAAAAAAACCAACAAAAGCCGATGGTTTAGCCTTTCGATCAAGCACCAAATATAACACGCTTAATTCTTCGTGAAAAGTCGATATTCTACGCTACATATAGGCGGGTTGACGCAGAATCTGACCTAGTGTGAAAAATGGTGAGATAAATTGTGTAAATGCAAAGTTGCCCTCTTTTTAGTACGCGCAGGTCAAGTAAAAGCCATTAGTTTCCATACCTGAAAAATCAAATACAGCATTATTATATTATATTTTATTTTAGGACGGCTCTCTGACCTCTGTTGCAACGCTGTGCGTCAGAGAGAGCGTTATTTCATGAGAAGAGGACGAGGCGTCACCGCGTCAGCGTTTCAATGCCATATGGCCCATATATATCTGCCTCGATAGATTCGCAACGGCCGTGATGTTTCCATCCCATTATCAAAAAAAAAAAAAAACCTGCTCCGTTGGATCAACCGCACAGTTTCCATGCCAAAAAAAAACTAGGCGATTTTCGGGGCGACAAACGTTTTCATACCGATCGACGGGTGTTGAATCCTGGGCCGAGACCGAGATACGCCTGGGCCTTTTTAACAGCCCGTGGATTGGATGTCTTTCCAGGCAGCGATTTTGTCGGCCCGTTCATTCTGCTCTTACTTAAATTTTAGTTCAAAGAATAGAATTTTGGTCTGATTTTAATCTAATCCAATCCTCATAGTTTTTATAGTTTATTTTCTTTTGTCCGTTTTCACCCCTACGTACCACTCACTAATTACTTTTCAAATATACTGATACATTATTTAATAATTATTGAAAGACTTTTAACTAAGTTAAAAAAATAATTTAAATCTCAAGATCAGCGAAGAGATGGCCCATAATTATTTAAATCTATTTTAAATTCTCGCATATATAATGTCACTGAATTAGTAGGATACCCTGCGAGAAAAGAGGATACTCGCCATTTCCTTCTCTAGAAAAAAAAAAGCACCAACAAAAGCCGTTGATTTAACCTTTCACGCAACAAATATAACGCACTTAATTCTTCGCGAAAAGTCGATGTTATACACTAGGCGTATGACGCAGAATCTGACCTAGTGTGAAAGATGGCGAGAAAGAATTGTGTAAATGCAAAGTTACACTCTTTTTAGTACGTGCGCGCAGGTCAAGTAAAATGAAAATGCCATTAATTCCCCTCTCTGGAAAATCAAATAGTACAGTACTATATTATATTTTATTTTAGGATGGCTCTTAATTATTTTCCGCAGATGTGCACAACAGAGCCATCGTAACGTTATTTCATGGGAACACGACGTTACGTACGAGGTCCTTCAGCGCTTCAGTGCCGTATCTGCCTCTGTTGGATTCGCGACGGCTGGGATGTTTCCGTTCCATTATCTTAAAAAAGAAAAAATCTGGTTTGTAGGATCAACCACACAGTTTTCCGTGTAATAAAAAAGAAACTAGACGATTTTCGGACCGGTATCATTTTCGTACCTTCGGTGCTGAAGGGCGCGGATCGGCTGACTTTTTGCTATTTTACTACACGTTTGCAGTAACAAACATTCACCGTCGGTTTTGATCGGACGATGCTGGCAACCGACCAATCACGTGCACCAATAAGTATACTGAGTGCAATGATTTTTTAAAAACCACTTAGGCTCTTTGGATTGTATTAAAAAGTTTCTATTAAAATTGAACAACATAAAATTTTGGAAATAACTTTGGATAATATTTCTAAGTAAAAATATCATAACTATTATAGAAAACTTTGGAAATTAACGGAACAACTTTAGAAAACTTTAGAAATAATTCAGTGGGTACCTATACGAAGATTTCAACAAGACGAGCCTAACTAAACAATTTTGAAAAACTTTGAAAACTAATGAAACAACTTTAAAAATTTTAGAAATAACTCAGAGAGCATCTACATGAATAGCTCGACAAGTTGAACCTAACGGAACAAATTTGAAAAACTTTGAAAACTAATGAAATAATTTTAGAAAATTTTAAAACTAATGGAACAATTTTGAAAAACTTTGGCAGCTAACGAAACAATTTTGAGAAATTTTAGGAATAACTCAGAGAACATCTACATTAAGAGCTCGACAAGATGAACCTAATGAAACAACTTTAAAAAACTTTGGAAACTAATAGAATAATTTTAGAGAATTTTAAAATTAATGGAACAACTTTAAAAAACTTTAAAAACTAACGGAACAACTTTGAGAAATTTTAAAAATAACTCAGAAAGCATCTACACGAAGAGCTCGACGTTACGAACTAACGGCACAACCCTAAGAAAACTTTGGAAACTTGAGAGAGCTTCCTTAAATTTTCAAATATACACCATTTAAAAAATTCCAAAACACCGAGACAAGGGAGGCTTAAAAAAAAGAAACGCACTCTTAATTTATGTGATTTAATTTTTTTTAAAAGTTGTTCCGTTAGTTTCTAAATTTTTCTATAGTTGTTATGAAATGTTTACTTAGAAATGTTATTCCAAAATTTCTATTGTTCAATTTTAATTGAAATTTTTTCATACAATCCAAAGAGCCTAAGTAGTTTTTAAAAAATCATTGCACACAGTATACTTATTGGTATACCTGATTGCACATCGGTTGCAAGCACTAGAGAAAACAAATGTGAGGAAGGGAGCATCTTACGATCAAAACCAACGATGGATATCTGTTACTGCAAACGTACAGTAAAATAGCTCAAAGTCAGCCGATCCGTGCCCGGTGCTGAATCCTGGGCCGAGACGGTACGTACGGGCTGCCTCGAGATACGCACGGGCCTTTTCAACAGCCCATGGATTGCTTGTCCTGCCAGGCAGCGATTTTGTCGGCCCGTTCGTTCTGGCTGCGTGAAAGTGAAACAAACTGGAGGAGAGGAAGTTGATCGAATACTGACGAGCGGGCCACCCTGCTAATGGGACCCCGTGCCGACGCATTTACCCTGCCCGTGCGCTGGCGCGAACTAATCAGGACGCCTTTGGCTGCAGAAGTTCAAGCAGATTGTCCCTTCGGAGCTTGGCGTAAGTTCACTCTTGCGTTATTATTTAAGTTTAGGGCCTTTTGCTTTTCTGCTTTTAAAAAAAGCGCCGATGAAATTTAAATTTTAACTTTTATAATATATTTTTAGCTTCTCAGCACATCAAAAATCAGCTTAAAAAATACTTTTTTACTTTTAGTTTATTACATCAAAAATTTACTTTTCAGTTTTTCAAAATCAAACTTTTCAAAATCTTTATTATTTTAGCTTTTGATTTTTCAAATTTTTCAGCTGAAAAAGTCACTGAAAAATTAAAACAAACAGCGCCTTAGTCGGTGGATGCTTCGTTTAATCAGACTATGCTCATCGTTGACTACGCTCGACCTCTCTGGCTCTCTTCCGCTTCAAGTTTAGTTGGCGGATGCTTCGTTTAATCAGACTGATCAAAGATGGTTTACTTCAACTTCGCTGAAGTCTTTTTTTTTTAAGGAATGTCAACCTCCTCTGATAACTCGTGCTGGGTCCAATCTCGCAGCATTACTAGAAATTTAGATCCAACCGTCCACTTGTAAAATAGCCAGCCAGCCGTTTAAAATATCAAGTTGACTGTTGCTATCCTTTTTCTGATCGCGGTTGCCTTGCTAGCGACCTCCGTGTTATGATAATCATAACATCATACTAATATACTCTCTCCGTTCTCTTTATTCTTTAATTAATGTTGCTGTTAACTTTAAAATTCAATTTTAATTATTTGTCTTATTCAAAAAATTTGTTCAAATATGTAAAATTTATCAAAGTTTTTTTTAAATAAAACAAATAATTAAAGTTGTATTTCAAAATTAACTGTGACATCAATTAAAAAACAGAGAGAGTATAACAAGGGAAAAAAAAAAAGCATTGTCGTTGTCCATCGAATATCTTGTGTGGGAGCAGCCGTGATTCTTGAATGGCACACCGCACCAGGTCAGTGCCGAGTCAAAAAAATTTATCTGATTCGTTCATCCTTTTTCCACGGCGCGTGACCAGGGTTTAATATTTGGTTTAAACCGTTAAAATCTATCGGGACCAATTTAATTTAAAATTACGAAAATCGAAAAAATCGGTCAAAAACCGCTCTAAATCGAAAATTCAAAATTTAAACGGTTTGCTATAGTAAACCGTCCGGTTTCACCGATTTATTACAGTAACGGATTTCAAAATTTGAAACCCACCGGTTTTTTTCGGTATTTCAAATTTTTCAATTTTTCAAATCTTTTTAAAATTTTAAGATAAAAATCGATTGGTTTGTAAAATCGATCCAGAACAATTTCACTGAAAACCGTAAAAACCGACCGATTTTGAGCGGTTTTGTTAACCCTGAGCGTGACGTGGTAACGTACTTCAAGTAGCATACATGGGTCTCAGCTTGGAACGTACTACTGCCGATCAAACCTTGTGATTAGCATTTTAATGTGTTCCCACCCTTGGACAAATTCAAATCAACCGTTTGCAATATTTTATACTCGTATGTCGGCAAGAGCATTAATTAATTTGTTTCCACACTATAACATTTTTATAAGCAGAGATTACATATCAATGACTGGTGGTATTTTTTTTATCTCTTTGATTCTGGAGACACCACGTCCTGAACGTCAAAATATTCAATCCAAGTTCAGGAGATCCACTAGTGCTCTTTACCTGAAATCCTAGGTACGTGTCCCAACTCCCAAAACAAAAACTGACTTAGGCCTATTTTAGAACGCGAAATTTTTTTTTGTTTCATGCGTTTTTTGTGAAATTGAATTGATTTCTGTGAAATTTTTCAAAGAGTCCTTAGGCTACAGCGCATCACTTGTTCCAAAGTTTTAATCAGCTCCGAAAGAATCCTGACGCGGCATGCTGACTGAACACTCCACCGTGGAAGCCGTGCACCACTCACTAGTCACTAGAGGAGATGAAGATTCCAGCGCGGATTGCTGAGTCAGAGGGACGATGAGCGGGTCCCACCCTAGGTCCACCCGAAGCAACTCCAACGATAAGAAAAAGTAGACGCGGCTGTGTTTGCTTGGAAACTCGCCACGGCTTCTCGTCGATCGTCTCTTTGCAACTGACCACTGGCACGGAACTAACAAGGCTTGATCCTGGCCATTCGTTTAGTCGAAAAGGTTCTTGCTGTGGCCCCCCGCAAGATTTGAGATGTCTTCTGCTGGGAAATTCTGGCTTTGCAACCGTTAGTACTCTCTTCTTCCAGATTTATACTCCATAAATTGTTTTCGAACTGAACGTGAAAATTAATAAAAATAAAAAAGATAGAATATACTAAAAATAAGAAGAGAGATAAAAAAAATATTAAAAAGAAAAAAAGTGTATTAAGATGTGAAAACAACTTATATTTTGAAAAAATTGAATAGCTATAGAGAGTGATTTATAGTCTAAAACAGGGAGAGTATTTGTTTGTTTCGGCCCGTTTAAATTGATATGTTTTTAAATAATCATCTTTTATAATTCATTTTATTCAAAAATATTGAATGTAGTATGGACTTAATCCCAATTTAGTTCAAAGAAAACTGGTAAAAAAAAAAGGTGAACTTGCTGACGAGGATCCAGTAATTCGGGTGAGTCCCACATGGCCCTCGTCAGCGTTCTCTGGCAGACCGTTTCGGCTTCATTGCTCTGCAAAATCCGATTCGCGTTCGGATTTTCTATTCCGAATTTCCACGCTACGTAACTGATTTCCAAACAGCACGTTCCCAGTCCATGACATGTGGGCCATTAGGTGTCCGACCTGTTATTCCATAGTTTTTTTTTATAGAGCGCTGTATATCACGCCACGCCCACGCCCACGCCCACGCCCCGTGCAAAAAGAAACAGGAAAATTCCTTCGCCGCCCTCCTCCGCTCCCCACTCTCTCCGCCCCGCGAGCGACGTTGTCGTCGTCGCCAGGCTCCCGAGCTCGTCGCGGCCGCAGTCTTCCGATCATTTCCGCCATGCCGTCGGCGCCAGCAGTCACTCCGGATTCACCGTCGCGTTCGCTGACGCGGAAGGGCGGCCGTATCCGTATCCGGCCGTGCTCACCGCTCGCCAACGGCTCGGCGACGGGCGACTTCGAGCTGCGGCACTGGCGCACGCCCTGTACGAAGCCGGCGCCTCCACCTCCGCTTATCGATATCCCCCACGGCGACGGGAGCGACGATGACGACAGCGGCAGCGGCGGCGGGTACACAAGCCTCCGGGACATCCTGTCGTCGCCGGAGTACGCGGCGGGGTCCCCCGCGGCCGGCGTTGGAGGGGGACACGGACACGGCAGCTGCGGGGACGTACACATGATCCGGCACCCGCTGGTGAAGCACGCGGCGTACGCGTACCTGCAGATGACGCCGTCGGCGCGGGAGGAGGACCCCGGGCGCGGCCGGCGCTGGCAAGGCCCGCTCCGCCGACTTCTGCTCGGCTGCCTCAGCTTCATCGGGGCGCTCTTCCGGCCGTGAATGCTCCTCCAGGGCCCAGTGATTAAACTTTCCGGGCGCTTCTTGGTTCTTGCAAACGATCGAGCTCGCCTTTCTTCGAGAGTTCTTGTGTGATTAGATTTTCTTTCTCATTAGTACAATTTTTTATCTTCTCAGTTCGTTGAGATGTAAGTTGTGTAAATAATTTGGTAGGTTTAGGGACAAATTAAGGAGATTGAGATCGTAGCAGGACGTGGAATGATTAGTTTGAAGCTGTCTTGAATTTTCAAGTCGCCGTGGACAAATGATTGGCGCAATAATGAATAGTGGCAATGGAATGAAAATAACAAGAATTGAAGCAAAAAACTGAAACAGATTGATTTCAAGTAAACAAACAAGAAATAGTGATTTCTATCTTCTCAACCACACTTGATGCACATTTGTTCTTCACGATAACGGTCAATGAACGCTGCATTTATTTGATTAGTAACCTAGTATCTATCGATTGAGCGTCAACGGCAGGGGCAGGGGATTCGGGCGAGGGGGCAAAGGCAAGTCCCTGGCAATGGCGGTTGGCTGGATCGGATAACCCTGGTGGTGTCTGCTTGTCGAAGTGGGGGCGGTCATGAGAGGGAAACAAAGGGGTGAGTGAGTAGGCAGGGCTGGGCCACGTTGCTGTCTTGGTAGTACCACTGTTTGTTGCCGGTTGGAAGGTATTCAGATGTGGAAATAGGTGGTGAGTTTCTTTTTTTAGGTTCAACGGGGAGGGGGGGGGGGGGGGGGGGGGAGGAGAATTCCTCACCTGAAATTCCATTATAAATGGAGAGGCTTGTCCAGCCAAAGTACACGTATCTGCCACAGAGCCTAAAGATACAAGATTTGCTTGCTGGAATGAAAAAGATTACATGGGGGAGAAAGAGGGACACCAATCATCAACCACATGAGCTTCATCTCGGGGAAGCCTG